>JBBPDA010154279.1:0-19269 GCA_037974385.1 Arnoldichthys spilopterus | reverse complement strand
CTTTGGCTCAGGTGAAACACATAAGCATGATTGCCGTAACCATGGTGACGCGCCCCCCGGCCGACCCAACAGAGCGCAACAGAGCTCGGCTGCGAAAGCAGGGCACTCAACCGCCCTCTGCCGGCCCGTCCGGGCGCCAACCCTTACAGCAATGAGCAGTGGGTGGAGCACATTCAAAGCACAGTCAAAAGCAAAAATGTCCTGTATTAGCAAGCCTTGCTAAGGGACTTACTTGACCTTAACTTACCCCTATTCAGCAAAGTAAGCTTCACAGAGAATGGTGGTAGTACATTATGACACCCACGTGGCCTCTGTGCCAACTTAAATGTGTGGTTTGGTTTATTCTGTCACCACAAAATTGTCATTTAAGAAACTTGATGAAAAATCTCATCTTGTGTCAATTTTAAAATGAATCAAAAAAACCAACAACAAACAAGTACAATGAGTCTATCACAGAACACCTGTTTCAACCTTTAGTTTCACTTCAATGGCTCTTCCTTCAGTTGATTGTCTTTTTGTGTCATGGTTCAGTTCTTCTGCAGAATTCAGAACCAGTTTTTATATTTCAAACAACTATTTCAGTTATAACAAGGACATATGCGACTGGTAGAATGAACTTTTTTGACATTATAGCCAGACAAAATGACAACAAATAAAGCATCTTGTAATGATTGTTGGTATTGAAAGTAAGCGCGAGCTGGATAGTCTTAAAGTTTTAATTAACATATACTGAACATTTAGATTACAAGGCACAGAAAACATTACATGGAACAATCATGTGGACTGTACTGGAATCAAAAGACTAGAACAAAGACTAAACCAAACACAGGGACCTAAATACTCTAATAAAACACAAAACACCTGGGATTGGTGGAGACTTGAATCAAGTGACAAAGGCAGGGCTAGGAAAGAATGAACATGAGGACAATAAGCACAAGGCTAAACCAAAACAAAATCAGACCCAGACAAGACCAAACCCTTACACTACCTCCTGAGGCAACAAAACAAGACCGAACAGGGAACAAACTAGAACACAGAACCAAGACAATGACTGGACAAGGAAGTAAACAAAACTAAGGACACGTTTGACTGGGCACTAAGACAGGAGAAACTTTCCATGAACTGAACAGAGGTTACAATGACAGAACTATGACATAACTACAAGGACTCTAAACAGGACTTACTTGTGCTACCCGACCTTAGTGTAGCCTTTGCTACCATTGATCACACCATCCTCCTTGACAGACTAGAAAAGGTTGTTGGAATTAAGGGAACTGCCCTTTTATCTGAATAATCGATATCAATTTGTAGATATGAACGGTGAGTTCTCTACACGCACCAAGGTACATTTTGGTGTACGACAAGGCTCAGTTTTAGGCCCCCTGCTTTTCTTTTCTGCCACTGCCCACACCACTGTAACCATGGCGACGCTTAGCTTAGGAAGAGACACCATGCTGCACTATGGAAATGTTCTGGCACTCATGTGGATTTTACTTTGTTTGTTCACTAATGGTGGTGGTCCATTTCACTAGGATATTGCTCCCTGCCTCATTACAAATTTGTTCAGGAACAGTTCGAGGAACATAAGAAAAACGAACAGTTTATGTGGTGTACTCAGTCTTCCAATTCCCCAGATCTCAATCTAATTGAGCTTCTGAGGTATGTACTGGGTAAACTAATCCGATCCATAGAGGCCCAACCTTACAACTTACAGGAGGATCTGCTGCTTGTGATTTGAATTTTATAGCTGCTAGGAAAAGTAGCTTATGTTTTCTCATAACCTTTTTAATGTCAATGAGAACATGTAAAAAAAGGTTTTATGTTAGATTATAACCAAACTACCTACTTTCCATCCAACATTTCCAATGTCTACATCAAAAGCTAGTGGGCTACACTATATAAGTGATGCTGAGTCACTCTGTTCATGAGCAGTAAACCCTTCCGACAGAGTATGCTGGGCCTACCTATGCCTTAGATATCTTTATTAACATCACATTTCACAGTTCAGCCTGTTTGGTCAGATTCTAAGAAAAATCTTGCATCAAAAACCTGTTGTTGCCCAGAAGCAAACTTGCAGTAGGAAGCTGTGATGGCGGAACAACTTAACGATAAACAAACTGTAGTTAATCAGAAACATGCTCTTTAGACTGGCTGAACAAAAGTACAGGTGTTTATGCCTTTTTCCATAATACAATGCACCACCTTCCAGATGGCATTTTGATAAGAAGTGAATCATGTTTTATTCATGTGTAACCGGAATCCACTAAATCCAGAGTGACCGGGTTCATGAACTCAAAAAGGAAAAGAGCTGAACATGCCCAGGAGTAGATGTATCTACAAGAGCAAGCACAGTGCAAAATGATTTTTGATGTGACGGCAATATGCCCATTGAGCGCTGAGTTCAAAAGAGTATTCAACAAGCTTCACACAAAACAGAAAATCTGCTGTTAACATCTGCTGTTGTAAAAACATCATTGTTTATCAGTTGCTAATTTTTAACCCAGCAAATTTATGCAAAACTGGCTGCCAAGATGCAAACATTATTTACATTATAGACATTGGGGCATTTCACCACTTCTCTTTGACACACAGAGTAGTTTGTAGTTGACATGTCCCAAAGTTCACACTTGAGTGGTCCATGTTAATAAAGTATGATACAGACCATCTCTTCCCTCCATCATCAGGGGGAATGTACGATCTCTAACCAATAAGATGGCAGCGCTAACCATGATACCAGACGGAATTCTGGGAGTGTAGCGTCATGATGCTAACAGAGACCTGGCTAACACCGCTAACTCTTGACACGAATGTGGCACTGCCCGGATTCCAGCCGCTGCGTGCGGACAGGACGAAGGAGGGCGGTAAGAGGAAAGGAGGGGTACTGGCAGTGTTTGTGAATGACAGATGGTGTAACCCTGGGCACATCACTGCGAAAGAACAACTCTGCAGTAGAGACATCGAGCTGTAAGCTGTCTGTAGTGGCATCAAGCATCTTTTACGGTGTGGTCTGCTGGGGCAGCAGCATCACTGCTGGGGACAGAAAGAGACTGAACAGGCTAATCCGAAGGGCCAGCTCTGTTCTAGGACGTCCTCTGGACCCAGTGGAGGTTGTGACTGACAGGAGAATGGTGGCTAAGCTGTCATCCCTGTTGGACAAAATCTTCCACCCCATGCAGGAGACTCTGACAGCACTGAGCAGCTCCTTCAGTGACAGGCTGCTTCACCCACGGTTTGGGAAGGAGAGATTCAGGTCTTTCCCTCCAGCTGCTGTCAGAATGTACAACCAACACCTTACAGTTTGATCACACACACAAACATACACATACATCCAAAACATAACGGACTGAAAAGTGGAATTTCACTTAACATGCAATATTTCTCATGTTCATTATTTCTCCGCTGTGCAATATGTTTTTCTCTGTGTACAATATGTGCAGCTACATATATGGGTTTATATAGTACATTTCATATACAAATGTCTATTTATATTTTTTGTATTAGTTATAAAGTTATAAAGAGACTAATAAAGGTTTATCTAACCTTATACATCTGTCTCAAGGTGCCCCTTTTGTGAAATGTTGTGTGGCTGTGAGCAGGGCCAGGTTAAGGAGGGTGGGACATTTTCGGGGCCCTACTTACACAAAAGTATTTTGGGTACTATGTGAGACATCACTTTGTTTTGTATTTTAGTGTACATTATGTCCTATAATAATATTCAAATTATTACACAGCATTTTATTGAAAATCTATATATATATAATAGCTCCTTTGTTAATTGACCTACTGACTCAAAATTAGTGTAAACATGTAATACTATACTGGCTAATGAGACAGACCACTTTGTTTTGTATTTTAGTGTGTCTAATTTTTTTTTAAATGCTGTATAAACATTATAATATTATTATAAAACAGGCGCACTAAAATACAAAACAAAGTGGTGTGTCTGATTAGTCCAGTGTACACTGATTTTGATTTTCAGTGGGTCACTTAACATAGGAGCTATTGATAATACTGGTATGGCATTCATTCAGACAAAATTTGTAGACGGTCCCTAAATGAAGCTGTTTTGAATGTCTGCCAACGTACCTAAGCGCTCTTAGGCATGTTTCCAGTGTTCAAAACATGACTGACTGTTACCTTTACTGAAAATGCAGCAAGCAAAACAAAACACAGATCTGATGGATGGGGACTATAAAAGCCATTGTCTTGAAACATAAGCACCATTTACAAGCTTGCATTAGAAGTGAAATTCAGAGAAAAAAAAAATTTCTTATGTTTGTATGTGCATTCAGAAGCTTTGCTTGGACTGAATTGTTGATCTTGTTGATCAAGTGAGCAGAGTCAGTTCTGTAAGAATCCTCCACATTACTGGCCTCACTGGGTTGCTCCAATGCTTCTGTAGTAGATAATGTTAATCTTGTGCTCTCTGGTTTAGCTGTTGAGTAAGTCTCAGTTTAACATTGTGTTATTACGTTTGGGATAGAACTACGAATAATGCTATTGCTGTTGAATTTGTCTCAGATTTAGAACATTAGTTTGTGCCTGTGAGAAAGATGGTGGTCCTGGTACTGCATAATCAAAATACGTATAAAAATCCTCCTTGAATGACCCTCCCTCACACAACACTGACAAACATCTAAACCAATAATTAATAAGCAGTCATGACAGACATACACCTGAACAAATAAAAAATGCTATTTGACCACACGTTCATTTTTACTCCACATTTGTTTTTTTTGCATGAACAAATGCTTATTATGATTATTTTGGTCTACAGCCCTGGTAAGCCCTTCCTAAAGCCTGGCTAAGGCTGTAAGGAGAATTACTTCAGCAACAGTTTTAATGTAGATGTAGTTCTCTTCTACTGTATTATATGGGTTTGTCTAAGGCATGTATCACAAATGAATCTTTCATAAAACTCTTCTTATATTCACTCCAGTCTAACGTGACACTGACATGACCTTCCATGCCACTTAAACCCACCATCTTTATTCATTGTCTTCTTCCAGTGAAAGAATCTTTGTACACTGTAATCCCAGATCATTTGAATTTACTCAAAACATTTGAATAAACCGGTTACCCTAGTTTAGTAATGTGTAATGAAAACTTGAGTGAATTTAACTTAAAAACTTGAGTGACCACACTTTTTTAAGTTCAGTACAATAAATGCATATATTTGCAAATATTTTTATACTTATTTTTTGTAGTATTGCTCAATTGCTCTGCTCAGTTATTCCACTTAGAAACGTAGATAAGTTCAATGCATTAAATTCCAAATTGATTTAAGCAAAAATATTTTAGAATATCAATTGCTTTATACAATCACTCCACTAAATATGTTAAGTTCAAGTGAGAAA
Source organism: Arnoldichthys spilopterus (assembly GCA_037974385.1). NCBI lineage: Eukaryota > Metazoa > Chordata > Actinopteri > Characiformes > Lepidarchidae > Arnoldichthys > Arnoldichthys spilopterus. Next base: position 13,912 of record JBBPDA010154279.1, on the reverse strand, counting down.
TATTTTTTACTATTAATTTCTGTTTCATTCTAAATTATTAAACTAAAGCAATTGAATTGTAAACACAAAAATATAATACATATGCTCACAAATACAACTCACCAAACTTAGTAGACCATGATACAAATAGTCACATCATGGCCCTCCTCTCTGCCCTCACCAGGTGCCTGGTCCTTTACCTGGCGGGAGGTTCAATGCGAGGCTGCGTGCGCCGACAGCTCCCCCAGTGGTCCCTGTTCATGTGAGAAAAGTAGCTATATTTACAGGTGAAAGTTTCCCAAATAACAGATGTTTCAACGTCTCACAAACAGTCTCTCGAGAGAGGAAAATGATACTAAAAGAAGAACAGGCTGAAAACAACTGCTTCTTCGGACTCTGAAGTGGGTAAAATAATGTTAACATGGTGTTCATGTTCACGCTGCCCTCGTGGATTGAAACAAGCTTCTAATTCAGTCTCTATGGAAATAAAGAGGTGTGGTCATAATTAACCTTCTTATTTTTAAGTGATATAACTTGTTTAATTAAATAAAATTATTTATACATTGCATTGCTGTCAGATTCTACTATATTCTACTACAAAATTAGTGCATTATACTTAAATTTGATAGTAACAGAATCAAACTTCAAACATTTATGTTTATTGTAATTGATTGTTTAATTAGATTTGAAATTTAGGTTTACAGTGTTTGGAATACTTTAAATAGAAACACAGTCATATTTTCCCAATTCCATGACATATCTATCCACTGAAAATGTATTCTGAATAATAAATTGTTTCCAAATATATTTTTCCTTTTTCTTACTAGTTTGTTATGCTTGGAGGGTCTACCATTTAAAACAGGAGTCTTTCAAGTGTTTCAGAAACAGTGAAGTTCATATAATTATTAATATAATAACTTTTGAAAAATGCTGAGTTAACTAAATATCAGAAGTCAGTACTGCTCTGTATTTTATAACTTTTTAAAATTATCCTACCATAAAAGGACTGATTAAGATGTATTTGATGAAGATCAGGGGGCAAAAGAATAATCTTTTCTCAGGAAGGAAATAATGGTGAGCAACACTGGATGAGTTACTGATTATTAAGTAACTCATCCAGTCTCAGTAAGTAATGCCTCACTGACTGCAATCTTTAGCTTATGACCTGAAAAATAGTACAAGCATGTTCTTCTTAAAGCAGAGGCAAACAACGATGCTGAAATCCAAAATTCACCACCATCAGTTTAGTTTTCCATTAAACTAAAAAGGAACCGACAATAAAGCTTTAATGTTCACACTGTGGTTAAAGTGACCAGTTCAGAGCAGGTAACAGTGGGTGGAGTGATGCAGGTCCATTCACTGGTGAAAAAACTCCAGATTAATGTTTGCAATCATCTTGTCTAGATTAGTCCTGAGGAGCTGATGCATAAAGACAAATTCATGTTCCTATGTTTTTATGCTAATTCTCTGAGCGTGACTTTATATTTTAATTGTACACAATAATCCAAGGATATGACACATGTTTTATATATTTTAACTGGAAACTGAAAGCTGTTCTGTATTTATAAGGAAGCCAAAGAAGCATTTCACAACCAGAACCAAATACAGCCAGCGGAGTCATCTCTTAAACAAAGGTAAACGATTTTAAGACCAACGTTTTCCATGATTTTTGTAACGACTCTACTCTCCCTCTCCAGCCACAACATTAAGCAGCTGTGGGAAGTGATGTGAATTACATTGATTTTAATAAGAAGACTAGTAGTTTTAGTAAATTTCAATTGTATGTATAAAATGATCAGTTCAGTTACAGTAACAGTTACATTATAATTATTCTGTATATTCTGTCAAATTACCTATTTGTAGACTAAACATCATTTGGTCTGTATATATTGTTGGTCTTTATATATTGTTAAGGGTGTGTTTTTACTGTCTAACTGTTTATACTGTATATTGTTAGATTTATTGTTTCCTATTTATTATTATACATTTTTTACCTGCTTACATTTTATAATACATATTCTATTTCTTTTGTAATTTTTTTTAACTTTATTATTTATATATAAAAATGCACAGTCTCAGAAATGATCAGGGTACATTTCACTACATGTTGTACTTGTATAACTATGTATGTGACAAATAAACATCTTGAATCTTGAATTCTGTTTTGCAACAAATAGAACAGTAGACCAACTTGCCATGGAGTTTTTCTGGCCAGTTTTGAATCTGTTATTGTTCAGTTATTTAGTTTTGCAGATGAAAAACTAAGCACTACAGATTGACACAGGTGAATGCAGGTGAACTTAGGCACAGCTAAAATTGAGATGTCGCCTGCCAGCTTTTATGAGGGTCCTTTACTTTTGTGCAAGTCATAGCTTTCATGCAGGTCCTTGAAATTAATTAATGTAGCCTAATTACAAACATGCAGCCACCAACACTGAGCGAATTCCACATTAAACATGGTTAAGGAGATTGGTTCATCCATTCAAAAACTGGTGTTTGCCTCACTTTCTATTCATCCTTTTCACATAACACAAAGATAAATGATCACCAGCAGACAACTATGACTGAAATGGGGTGATAAAATGGCCACTTTTCTCAGACTAACCTTTCTTTACCTTTGACCCAGCTGTTGGTCCTTAAAAACCATAAATTGAACAGATTTGAAAACTAATACTTCAGATTGAAATTGCTTCATACCAAATATGTTGATTTTTCAACATATCATAAAATGAGGAAACTGCATACAATTTAGGAATAGTATTCATATATTCATAGTTACATGTATATCCAGAGCTACATTGTATGTATATATATATATATATATATATACACATTTCATCACAACATGTCACTAAACTGTTCAGAGCATATTGTGAGTATTGTCAGTACAGATCACTGTTCGTTTAAAATATTTTAATAAATTGGTGTAACTTATTCTTATTCTTATTCCGTTCTTAAATATCACATGTTAAATAAATAAAATATTGTGTATAAATAAATATATATATATAAATATATCATATCACCTACCAGTAACTATTATACTGGAGAGAAGTTTTGCCTTGTTATTGTTATAGCATTAAAATATTACAGTTAAACTTCAGTGACTAATTACAAACTAACTGATAAACAATGATTATTATTTTAATTATTTATTAAAATAATAATATTTGACCCCATTTTAACATTAAGGCATATTTGACAAAATCAAGTGTTTTCACCACTGCAAGTAATCCAGTTATATTCTTATATCCTTATAATTTATAAATTACACCTTGAATAAAAAAACTGACAAATGTCATTATGTCTATGAACATTTATTTTTTAAAATATGCAAACGTATAAATGTAGCAAAAGGCAAAAATATGGCTGATGACAATGAAGTAAACCTATGTTTACCTTAAAGACACTATTAATCAATCACTTGGCAATCCATTTCATTAAAAAGCTGCTGTCTACATACATGAATGAATGGGTTTATTGCTTAATACCCCTTTTTTGTGCTGACAGAAAAAGTAATTCAAAGCTAACAGAACACTTTACTTTTTTAATGTAAGGATTGCAACTTTCTATACAATGCCCAAGTTTAACAGGAAACAAGCTGTTACACTCGCTAGAAATGGCAAAAGTACACGCACCGTAAAAAGTACAAGTTTAAATGAAATTGAAAGCTAACAAAGAAAAACAAATATTTTTGTGATATTATCTTCTTATGTTAGAAGTTTATTAACTTAAAATGTGACTATTAGACTATGAGAGTATTAGAGTTAAAAATAGCTATCTGAAGCACATTTCCCTATCTGTTTCTGTGCAAAATTATCTGAACCTTGCCTCATATTCATAAAATCTAAAGATTATTAAGCGATCTAACTTCACATAATATAAAATAAACAATGAACTGAAAATATGGAACCTTTGATCCAACATACAGATTTTTAATAGTGTCTGAATTTTTTTCATCACTGTCGCTAGTTCTCCCTGTCCTGGACACCACAATCTTTCTTAATTGTCTGTTTCGTCTTGTTATGCCAGTTGGGCATAATATGCACTGATTAATACACCAAGCGATCATTTCTCTATGTGCTGATTTGCCATGTATTTAAGCTGAAATCAGTGTTTATGTTGGGAATTATGTAAACCAACAATAATATCCCCGCAAAGGCATTAACACTAAAGTAACCAGCCTGTTTTGAAAATGTGAGGAGTAGAAAGTACTGATACAAATACTGAATAAGTACTGAGCATGTGAAAAATATAAACACATTACATTACTGCAGCTGATTACTTGAAATTTAGACCAGACATGAACTTACTAAATCCATACAATTAAAGAAATTAATTATTATCACACCAACAAAAAAGCACCAAACAAGCTGAATCCACTGATTTCTCCTCCTAGCTGTGCTAATTAGATTCAGCTCGGTTAGAAAATGTTGAATTTCCATTCTTTAAAAATGGAATACTCACCTTTGAATGCAAGTAAGGCAAAGGCTAAGACCTGGCCATGCACTGGAGCTCCTTGCAAGTTTTCTGAAGGAAGTTAGACAGAATAGGAGCCCAAAAGGCAAGGACCATTGAAAAAGAGCTCCAAAAAGAAGTCTAAAGCAGCAGGTATACTTATCACAGAAAAAAACAATATGCAATGAAATCCACCCTTGTGATTTTCATCCATGATAACGCTTGAAGACCTCAATACTGAAGAAAAGACATGTTGAAGCATGTCTGAAGTTTGCTAGACAGATTTGGAGAAAGCTGCAGATTAAATGGAGAATGTAGTGTGTTCATCCAAGACAAAACTGAACCTTTCTGCAACAATACAGTATGGCATGTTTGGGGCAGAAAAGCCTCTGCAAAAATACTGTCTGTGTAGAAAAATGGGCCAAATTTCACCTGAACACTGTGTTTCTCTATACAAGAAGCATCTTGAAGCTGTGAACAAAGGCTTCACTACCAAGTATTAAATACATTTCAGTGTATTACGCACACGCAAGCACCACATTGAAATGTAACCTCTGAAATGTAACCCTGCTCAAGGGTCCCTCAGTAGTGGCCAGGCTGGAACCTATGACCTTCAGTTCACAATGTCTTCACCACTAGGCCACCACTGCCCAGTTATACAGAACTGTGTGTGTATAGAAGTGTATGGATAATTATTTGTTTTTTAATGTATTTGTTTTGTGTATGTGATTTAAATTATATCCAATAGTTGTTGTGGATCTGTTAAGTAAAGAGGTTTTTTGAGATATAATAATGTAATCTGCAAACAGGCTAATCTTGTGATGATTGTTTAATTATTGTGTCTTTTGGCAGCTGCTAAGGGTCTGCTAATCTTGTCTAATATTTATGTAAACATCTGCAGTGGAAATGTGTTTAATGAAAAAAATCACATTGTGGGGGTTGCTTCAGAAGTATGGCCCACTGCTGCAGGCTATCCTGTATATCCCTATATAAATGGAGCAGAAGCTTGATCCGCATAGCTGGTAATAAGTCAGACATGTTCCCAGTGCAGGTTGGGCTCCACCAGGACTGCTCTTTGTCACAGGTCCTGTTCATAATATTGATGAACAGAATTTCTAGGCGCAGCCAGGAGGTGGAGGGTGTCCGGTTTGGCGACCTCAGGATCACCTCTCTGCTTTTTGTGAGTGATGTGGTCCTGTTGGCTTTATCAGCCGTGGACCTTCAGCTTCCAGTGGTTCGCAACTCAGTGTGAAGCAGCAGGGGTGAGGGTTAGCACGTTCAAATCCGAGACCATGGTTCTCAGTTGGAAATGGGTGGTCTACCCTCTATTGCCAGCTTGACAGGTGAATTGAAGTGGCGTTAGCAGTGCTTCAGGCACTTAACTGGTCTTTTGTGTCTAATAAAAATTGATCCAGAAACCAAAACTCTCAATCTACTGGTTCAATCTACGTTCCCACCCTCACCTATGGTGCCCCTGTGGAGGAGCAGACCCAGAACATGCTGGAGGGATTATATCCCCCTGAACAGCTGTTAGAGGTGGCTGGGCCTGTTTAATTCTTACTACCCCATTGTATTTGTGGAAAAACTTTTGGAGTAAATATAAAATGTTGTCAGAAAAATAAAAACTAAAGTAATTGTTGTTATCTGAAACTCTTCTCAAACTCTGGCCCTCAACAGTATCCTCATATAGCCGACCTGGTGGTTTGTGAAAAATCACTCATCATTCCTTTTTCCTTTCAGATGGAGAGGCAGACTGGACCAATGCGCGTGCTGGTGACAGGGGGCAGTGGTCTAGTAGGGAATGCCATAAAGCGAGTGGTGGAGGAGGAAGAAGGTGTGAGAGAAGGAGAAGAATGGATCTTCCTCTCCTCTAAAGATGCTGACCTAACGTGAGTAGTTTCTTTCCCTCTCCAGCATGGTCAAGACCATGGCACATTGCCTGTCATGTAACTCAATTTCATGTTTGCATTAATTACAACTTTTTATTAGTACCAACGCATTTCAAATTAGTCCCAACACATTTTAATTAGTCCCAACACATCTACTATCACATCTACACATCTACTGTTTAGCTCACATTAATGATCAGTTTTTTAGCTGGGACCATGTTGCTTTCATCATACCGGGTTACAATCCTCTCTTTGTTGTCGGAAAAACACTGCAAAAAATGTATTGCGTTAAAGCATTGCTGCTAGAGAAGAAAACCAAAAGAAGAGTCAATAACTACCTAGACTGATGTGTCAAACAAGCCCTAATTTCAGATTAGCTAAGGTTATTTGGTGGTTGATTTGAATCTAAATACTATAAGGCAGCTCTCAGTGAGCAAGGCTACATAAACAAATGACCATCCTACTTGTTCAAACTGAAGAACATTCAACTTTTTTTCTAAGAATGCAAGGGCCTTGTTGTGATGGTTAGATGACTAAGTGAGAGCATCTCCAAAACAGAGCAGGTATTGTGGAGTTTTCCAGGTGTGCAGCAGTTCCTACCAAAACTGACCCAAAGAATGACTACACTGCTAAATCAGCGACAGAGTCAAGGACACTCAAGGTTCACTGATGCATGTGGAAACTGAAGGCTATCCTGTCTGGTCTGATCCCACAGAAGAGCTATTGTGGTTTAAAAAGTGATGCTGACTCAATTACAAAGAGGTCAGAACACACAGTGCATCTCAGTCAGAGCTGTTTCAGGAGGGACACACTCAGTATTAGGCAGATGGTCTTAATGTTATGGCTGATCTGAAAGTGACAGTGAACATTATATATATACATCCTACAAAATAATCCCATGTAATGTTTATTTAAGTACAGTGTTGGCAATACTTTCCAGTATAAAGTGAATAAGTCTATTAGGAACTATAAAAGTAGCATTTAGCATTTCCATCCTAAATCGGTCTTTATTCACCAATTATAAACTTTAGTAAAGCTTAATAACTAAAGTTAACTGTCTTAACTTAAAAGGTTATAAAGTATTTCTGAAGAACTGGTAGATCTTTACTAGAACCTTTGAGACAGAATATGGTTGGGGGAGGGCATGTGGGGGTGAAATGCTCATTAAATTAAGCTAGTTCATGACAGACTTCTGCCTGTATTCACACTATTAGCCAATCCTAGTGCAGGAGGGCATGTGGGGAAATCCACTGTGGCGTGATATGCATTGGTGTGGTCAAACCAGTGTGCTGACGTTCCTTTCACAGTGAGCGAGGCCCTGATCCTTTTTTAGAAATTCCTCAGAATGAAGGCCACAGCCACCAGCAGCATGAGAGGGTGTTCTTGTAAATATCATTATTAGGCTGTGACTAGGTCATAGATTAGAAACAGAAGAAAAAATTATCAAAGGAAACACAAATTCCTTCATTCCTTCAGATGGTTCATTATATTCAAAATGTTCATTTACAGTTTCCTCACTGCACCTTCACAGTGTATTCCAATGTGTGTGGAGGTTAGTGATCTGGGTGACTCCTGCTTATTCTCACTTTAGAAACGTGGCGGAGACAAGGGCAATATTTGAGAAACATCGCCCGACACACGTCATTCATCTTGCAGCCATGGTGGGAGGGCTGTTCCTGCACTTGAGAAAGAACCTGGATTTCTGGGTAATGCATGTTTACACAGGCACATACCTTAACAGATGTGTATGTTTATGAAGAATGATAAATGTTGCGTGCATTTCCTTCTAGAGAAAGAATGTGGCCATCAATGACAACGTGCTGCACACAGCTCATGAGTTTGGCGTGGTGAAAGTGGTCTCTTGTCTTTCTACATGCATCTTCCCAGACAAAACCTCCTACCCTATAGATGAGACTATGGTACACACACTCAGTGGTATCCTTATAGTGACCTTATTGAGATTACACTGATGGGCCAAAACATTATGACCACTTTCCTAATATACTGTTGGGAGACATCTCACCCACCTGTATATTGTTTCCAATTATTATTAAATTATATATTATATAATTTTATAATAGATTATATTACTCAACTCATGGAGTCATTTTTATATTCTGTTTCAATTTTATGTAGTCAAAGGTCTGTTATTTATATGTTATTTCTCAAAAACTAATAGATCTTTACTAGAACCTTTCAGACAAAATGTGGTGGGGGTAGGGAGTGAAATGCTTATTAAGTAAAGCAATTTATTGACAGGCTGCCATCTGTATTTCCCACACGATCAGCTTATCCTAGCACAGGAGGCAGGTGGGGGAAAGACACTTTTAACTACTTTTTAATACTGACATGCCTACTCTTGCTCACTCCCTCTCCCTTTTACAATTAACTCATTGATATCCTGAAAGAGTGCGATTGCAACAAAAACCTAGGTGACTTTAGCTTGAACTGGGAAGATAAACAAAAGGAGGAAAAAAAAGAATTACAGATTAAATTATAATTTAGATTATTTAATAAGAGGTCCAGCAAGAATTGCAAGATCTTTGATCTTTTCTGTACTCTGATCAGTTTGAATACAGCTGCAATCTATTCACTTGCAGGAATATTATTATTAACTGGAATCTCTTAAATTAATATGTAATAATAATACAAATACTCTTACAACGCCAGAAAAACACTCTATAGGAGACTTTTACCTTAAAGTTCAGGGGAACATTACCTGAGTCTGCTAATGAGTTAAAAATATATATGAAGGATGTAGTAATTATGCATGCTAGAGTTTAAGCTTTTGATCTAAATATAATTGATATTAGTGAATAAAGTCATTATTTCTTTAAGCTCTAAATGCAGAGATGCTTTTGAACTTGTTACTATGCTCTTTTAAAAAATACATTTGTGCCACACAATGCTCATTTAATTAATTGGTCAGTTAAACATAGTATTTTTATCTACAGACTGGAAACATGCTTTGTTACCCCTGTTTATGAACTTGAGTTCAACATGAAGGCAGTAATTATAGTTCTCTAGAGCTTTGCGTTTAATAAACGTTTAAGCTGCACATATCCGTGCCTACTTTCTGTTCCCAAACCTAACATGGGGATCCTCCATAAGGAGAATCCCTCTTCCAGTAACCTTTTTCCTGCTTTCTCTTTTTTTGCTATTGTTTGCCTTAAATCATTGTAAATTGCCCTCTCTCAGATAAAAACTTCAAAATTAGTTTTGGCGACCTCTCCTTGAAGAAACATCCACACGTCACACCTTTAAGTGTGCTGTGTGCAAACATGTGCAAACGTAGCAGGACAATGTGAAGACAAACAGTTACAAACGAAGACATTGCAAAAGAGACAAGTACACATTTATGCATCTGCCACATGCAAAGTAGCAGGTTTTGCAAAAATGCAATAATGTAACTGAAAAGAGCAGATATAGACATGACATGGTGAGTAAGAAGAACATAGCTAATCCAATAGATAGACTAGAAAAAGGAGCAATAGTTGGTGCTAGATGCTCATATTTGCAGAAAGCATTTTATACAAATACTGATCTTATTTCTAAAAGTTACATTTTTTATCTAAAGCACGGAACTTCATATTTATCTAAAAGGATGCAGTGTCTTAAAATTAATAATGCACAGTCTAGCAATATGAAATGCATAACAGATTTACCTTAAGGATCAGTGTTATGGCCTTTATTATTTTGCATCTCTTTTAATGATCTTTCACAAAAGTGCCATGGGAGAGAAATGCAAATGCATGCAGAGTTAGCTGCAAAAAACATAATTAATGTTATGGAAAGGATTACTCAATGGCTTGACCAATCCTGTCTTAGCTTAATGTTTAATTTCAGTATCACTGTAGGATATTAAGAAAACACCATTGCTTGAGCTTTGAAATTATTAGAGTCTTCTAAAATTTGTGTCTAATATCCTAAATCTAAAATCATTAAGTTCCTCCTTCTCTAAATGACTTCATTTGCTTTCAGTCTATGAACTGTAAAGTCACGTAAAATCTTTAAGAGGATAAAATAAAAAGGTTAGCTTCTATAGCAAATTGTACTGTACCCTTCCACCACATCACTTTTGGTGATCACCTTGTCTATAAAAAGCCAGTGCTCAGTGTGAAGCCCTACTGGATGACAGAAAAAGAGCTGTAGTTTTTAAAGTAGTGTTAATGTCAAATTTAAAAATATTGTACCATGTTGTTTCTTGTAGAAAATAATCAAAAATGTAAGAAAAAAAACTTCATAGATGTTAGGCTTGGAATAGGAAGTAGGCATGAATAAGAGCAGCTAAACAGATTAATTAAATAAAGAAAACAAACACCAATGAAAACAGAAAGTAAACATGGGAACCTATACAGAACTAGAAAAAAACTCACACAGACAAACAGGGTAATTCCAAGAACTAGGTGACAAGGTAGTAGGAGGGTAGATAAACATCATAAATGACCAACAGGATTTCCACAGAATACAACAGAGATCAGACAAGGATATGGTAAAACATTAGGGCTCAAATACAGGCCTATACAGGGAACACATGAGCATGGGAGTAGACATGGAACAAGGGTCTGAGATGGCATTATTCACTGTTAATGGTCATAATGTTCTGGCTCATCAGTGTATTAGGCATGCACATACAGATTTAAAACAATACAATTAACAAATTTAACATGCTACATCATAAATTATACTCAGCTTGGACATTTTTCCTCAGATCCATAATGGTCCTCCTCATGAGTCTAACTCTGGCTATGCCTATGCCAAACGGATGGTTGATGTCTACAACAGGTAGGCCAATGCCCCAAAAAGGTAATTTGATTGCTGGTGTCTGTTTGAAGAAGCACCTAAGGTGTGTTTCCTCATTTACACTTTAATGAAGGATCCTCCCCCTGCCATGTGGTGAGTCAGTACACAGGTCCAAAGTTACATAAGAAAGTCTCATGCTGAAGTATAAATATTGTTATTGACTTGTTTGGTATCAAACGGATAGCCTTGGTATGGTGAATCTCATGAAGTGATCACTTAATGTTGTATGTGCTATCATGTGTAATAGCTAATGTGCTAACGTGTGTTTTATCATCTAATTTAACCCGTCATTCTGACTGACTCCCAGTATGAGTCATTCTGTAAAGAGTGCTCATTGTCTCTGTTAACTGTTTGATGTCCAGGAAGCTGAGCCATTGCGTAGTCTTGAATGTTCAATTGTAAACATGTATAGCCATTGGCTACTCTGATCTCTTTTATGTTTAGGCTATAAAAGGGTCACTTATTATAACATTATCCTTATTTTTTATTCATATTATACAGTATCTCACAAAAGTAAGAATACCCCTCTCATATCTTTTCATGGGACAACACTTATTATTATATTATATTTTTTATTGTTAAATTATTATTATATTTTATATTATTATTATTAAAACTTAATTCTAAGTTGGAAAACTTCCCCAGTACTATACCGAGAGCACCATTATATTTGCATAAGGAAAACTTCCCCAGTACTATATCAGGAGCCCCATCATATTTGCATTAGGAAAACTTCCCCAGTACTGTATCAAGTGTGCAGTTATATTTGCATATGGGAGAATATCCCCTGTGCCTGTCAAGGTGCTGTCATTCATGCTGGTTTGTATTCTTGTTGGTAACTTTAAGATAACTGTAAGGTTAACTGTAGTGTTAACTACCTTTAATGCTACTTCTCTGTAATAAACCCCTGTTATTCCACTGAATGGTTTTCTTTGAACATAGTTAAAGCTTTGGTAACAAGGCTAAGTTTTCTGCACCTATCTTAGACACAATCTCATGGAATATCTAAATTAATAGGATAATTCCTTTTCAGTCTGACGCTCAGGGTGATCATGAATTAGACACAAATTAATACCCTGACCAGCCACTTTCATATTAATGTTTTTTTAGGGCATGCTTACAGCAGTATGGACAGAAATACACAGCTATCATCCCCACCAATATCTTTGGTCCCCATGACAATTTTAATATAGATGATGCACATGTCCTACCAGCACTGGTCCACAAGACCTACAAGGCAAAAAGTAAGATGCACACACAACATAAAGTCTTTACATATACACACACACACACACTCATACACACACTTATTTTTACTACTTTTTCTTGTTATAGACATACTCTTGTCATACAGTAATATACAACACACACTTTTAAAAACGTATGTATTGCAGACAAGATTTTCAGTTGAAATCAATTGATTTAAAATCCGTGCATAAGACTTATACTCTAGATTCCCAGGTGGCAATACTCAGCAACTGAATCGTAATGAGCTAGTGTCATGTGCCTCCTAGAGGTCAACTTGCTATACGCATTTTTGAAAAAATTTATATTTCACACATTCCTACTCTTAGGCACGCTATTGGCCAAAAAGTGCTTTGTGCCTCCCCCACCTCAGGGGGCACTATCACAAAGTGACACACCACACCTTATTCTGTATAAGCAGTATGGAGCTACATACACACCAAATGTACTGTGGGTTGGTGGAATCTAGGTATATGAGTAGTATGGGGTACCCGTTTATGTCAAAATGATTGATGTAATGTTCCACTAACAGTTCTTATTGTAACACTTGTCATTTGTATTTAGTGTCTAAGTGAAGTGTGTTGGACGTTTGTAGCTCTCACTTCAGTGTGTTTCTTTACAAATAAAATGTTTGATTGTTCCTGTAGCTTGGAAATCGCTTTGGACAAAAGCATCAGCCAGATGAATAAATGAAAAAACGTTTTACAAAAAAGGGTTTAAAAAAGTACACATACATGACATAATGATAAAAATAAATCCATGGCAAAAAAACCCCAATTAATTCTGTAATATAACAATATAACAAATAAAACAAACTATGATATAAAACATTAATCCATGGTAAATACAAAAAAACCCACTTCTGTTTAAAAAAATAATGTTAAAAAAGTTATGTTAAAAACTGAATACATGGTAAAAATGTATTCCAAATAAAAAGGGACTAAATTAAATAATATTAATTCAAACAAGGTGTTAAAAATGTATCCAAAACTACGGACCTTTTGTGTTTTACCCCCAGCCTAATGTCCAGTTCTAACAACACATGTGCACACACACACACACACACACAACCCCTGTTCTCCATGGGGTGAGAGTTTACCTCATTGTTTTGTGAAATGCTATTAATTAAAATGTGCTTTACAAAATAAGATTTTAAGAAAAGGTGATACATACCATAATGATAAAAAATTAATCCCTGGTTAAAAACAAAAAGATTCTGGGCAAATAAATATAATACAAACCATGATATTAAAAATGTAACCATGGTAAATAAAATGTAATCCAAACTATGAAGTTAAAAATGAATACATGGTACATAAAAACTAATTATGGGTTGATAAAAATGTAATGTTAAAAAATGAAACCAAGGTAAAAAAAAAAAAACAATTCTGAGTTAATAGAAATGCAATAGTAACTGTGATGCTTTAAAATATGAGAAAAAAGTGGCTATTTGTCATTTGGCTATTTGTGAACACACTCAAGCACCACAACGAAATGTGACCTCTGCATTTAACCCATCACACGTGCACACGTGGAGC
>JBBPDA010154234.1:0-19272 GCA_037974385.1 Arnoldichthys spilopterus | reverse complement strand
ACATAGAAGAATACACACGCACACACACACACACACACACAAGAACATATATACACACACACACACACACACACACACACACACACACACACACACACAGAAAATAACAAACACACACACACAGAAAATAACAAACACACACACACACAAAATAACATGCACATACACGCATATACACACACACACACACACACATAGATACACACACACACACACCAATGCACATGCGCACACACACACACACACACACAAAATAACACATAAAATAACAAACACACACACAAAATAACACACACACAGAAAATAACAAACACACACACAATAACAAATGCAAAATACACACACACACATACAATAAAATATGTACACACACACACAGAAAATAACAAACATGCACATACACACACACTAACAATCACACACCACACCACACACCACACACCACACACACACACACACAGATATGTCTCCTCACTAACTTTTCAGCAGTAGATAATGAGAAAAATTAGTGCAAATGCTCTAAGTAATAGTTTCAGATATTTTTCTCTGGCAAATGATTTTTTTCAACTTGTTTTTCCATCTATGCATAAATTAAAAAATCTGCTGAAATTTATTATTCATCTGAGATGTGATTAATATGCAAAATTATGCAAATTAAGATGCAATTAGGCTCCAATTCTCCAGTGGAATTTTCCATTATAATTTAATACAAAGTAACAGAGTAATTGGTGTCACGTGTAATTACGGTTACTCAAGTGTACTTTCAGGCATGCAAATGATGTGCTATACGTTGGTTATCCTATGCAAATGCAGCGTGTGCTGCTTTAACAAGTCGAAGATACCTGATAAGTGCAGATGAAACCTGAGGCGTCGGCGGATTTATGGAGTGCAGGACTGACACTGCGTCTCGAGTGTGTCCGCCGAATACTAACTTACAGGAAAAGTTGATCTGTTTTTCAACCTGAATGCGAAGCAGACAACTGTGCTGCCACTAGAAGCCTGTTTATGTGACAGATGATCTGCATTCACATTAAACCTGATTTTTCTGCCTAAATGTGAACACAGAAAAAGGATTTTTTTTTCTTTTGGATTTGAGCAATATTTGGACATGCTTAATTATCGGTCAGATCATCTGTAATGAGGAGAAAATATTGTTGCTATCACACCATAACCTCACAACTGAATTTTAAAATGTTTTAGAAGATTTAGGAGCACCTGCAGCCGTTTACATAGTGTGAACCTTTCATGACAGATGGACCAAAGGAAAGTTTTATTAAAAAATAAATAAAAAATACTTTATTTATAATAAAATAAAATCTTATGTTTCTGTGTGTTGTTGGAGCATTCAGAAAATGTTGATTTCATATTTATTTGAATTAGTTATTGTGTAATTGCTGGATTCACTTCTAAGCTGCTACGGTTAAAATAATACTTTTAATTGCAGTAGCAGTTCCCCTTCCTCTAGGGGGCAGTAGTAAAATACGTAATAGCATTGTACGGGTTAGCAGTGTAGGAAGTGGCAATAGCTTTTCAACTGCTTCTTGTTTTATGTTTTTAGATCCAAAGGTGCCCAAATTTTTGTCTTGGTGGGTAAAAATACAGTGTTTGTGGTTTTGACAAAAACACAAAATAATATAAGAAAAAAGAAGGTTTAGAGGTTTTTTAACGTGTTTCATAGTTCTATATATAGTATATTTTGTTACTTCAAAATAAGAATTTTTAAAAGAAATTCTTTTTAAAAAATTATTTACAAAATTAAAATAAGATTTAAATAAAAATGTGGGGTCAGAGTAACTTTCAGACCAATCAAGTATCCTGAACAGCCTGCTTTAGCCTGCAGCGTTATTTATTTATTATATTATTGTTTCTTGTGAAATTGGTGGGCCTACCTCTTCAAAAATAGCAATGTTTTGTCACAGCAGCCAAAAGGATCTTACTGCATCACACTTTGTTCTCATCAAGACCTTCATTTAGTCTTGTTAGCATGATAGCGGTAGCTAACTTGCAGCTAAAATACACAATACAGTTTTTGCTAAAAAGACCACAGAACTTAACTATTTGGCTTCCCGATGTGAACTGGTTAGTGGGTACCAGTAGAAACCACTAGATTACTGTAGAATACCTTCATCAAATGCCACTAGAATCACAGGTCACCTGTTAGCATGGGTTCAAACTGATTTGAAAAGTGGTGACGACTATGCGGATGGCATTAACCGCACCCGGGGAGGAACCTCAGTGGTACTTGGGCCAAGACTTCGACCCTCCGATCTTATGGGCAGGTCCCTAACTGTTAGGTTACCACTGCAAACAAAGTGGTACCATGTTACCAGAGGCCTGTTTACACCTTTAGGTTCCACCTTGACCAATATAAAACCTTTAATCGTCACTGAAAAATCTCTAGGATCCAACAGAGAAACTCTGAATGGTTCCTGTGGGGTCATTTACGCGTGGAACTGAACAAAAAAACAGGAACTGAGTGACATAATGTGAGTCTTGCTGCACTGCGAGAAGTGATGCATTGATTTTACTCAAATATGTTCATCACTTCCACATGAATAAAATATGTTACATCAGGACAAGTTTGTCTTTCCCTTTATTTACTTTTGTGAATAACTGCATTGCTGTAATATGTTTTA
The DNA here is from genome assembly GCA_037974385.1 of Arnoldichthys spilopterus. Classification (NCBI taxonomy): domain Eukaryota; kingdom Metazoa; phylum Chordata; class Actinopteri; order Characiformes; family Lepidarchidae; genus Arnoldichthys; species Arnoldichthys spilopterus. The sequence continues at coordinate 16,636 of JBBPDA010154234.1, read as the reverse complement.
TTCATGTGGAAATGATGTACGCGTTCCACAGTCAATTCCACAGCCCTTTTTTTTCGGCGAGTCTTTGGAGATTGGTTCCTTCTTGGGCGGTAAATTGATTTTAAATTGTTACATGGCTGCTTACATGGGCCTGACTAGCAGCTTATTGACATCGGTATCGTAAATGACCTCCCCCTCCCCCTTCCCCCCCAGTTGCCTCTCTCCACCTTCTTCCCCGCGCTCTATCTCGTCTCCTCTTCTTCTTTCTTTTCTTCCTCTTTCTCGTTTCTCCCCTGACTCTCTTCACCCCCCCCCTAAACAAAGATGCCGCCTCCCCCCGCCCCATCACCGCCTCCACCCTGAGCGGCTGCCTGCGCAACTCTCTCAAAGAACATAATCCCTCAACAGAAATCGCCGCACAAAAGCGACTCCGGCTCAATCCTATAATGCGCAGCCACGGCACACAATGCCCCCTCCCACCTGCCCCCAGTCCGCGCCTCTTCAGGAGCTCGGGATGCCCCGTGGCAAAAATCACTCTTTATCCTTCCCGTTCCCCCTGCTAGCATGACTGATTAGCGCTACCCTTCTCCGCGAGGCCTGGTCCCACTCTTTGCCTGCCCGCCGTTGTCACTTCACTCCCGCCCCGTTGCTCTGATTTTATACCCCTCAGCGGCAAATTAGCCACAAGATTTGCTTACAGATAACCCGGCTGTGATGCTAAAAAGTCTTCTTTTTTTTCTTTACTTTTCCCAATTAAAATAGCACCACGGACCATGTTAGCATAGCACGATGCCATTTTAGCAATCCGTAGATTTGTATAGCTATGGCCACCCATAGGCATTCCACATGGTCGTGAGTTTTTGTACCAGTTTCCCAGATGAAGGGAGTTTTTCCCTCATAAAATATCTCCATATGCTAAGTCAGTAGAACAGAATTCCTGGTTAAGAAAAACTGTAATGTTGAATAATTTCAAGCAGAAGATGATTTACATTCTTATGAAGATACATTAATTTTACCTCCTTGAAAGGGCCTTCTCAAAAATGCCAAATAATTTCTACTATATAAAAAAAATATATGCTTTTCAATTTACTATTTGAGTTAGGATACGCTGTTTAGCTAACTAGCTGCCTTGCTAGCTGCTCAGCATCAAACAGCTTGATATGTTTTTATTTTAAATGCAGAACCAGGTGGCTCTCTGGTTATTTCATTACAGTAGCACCTGTCAGGGGGGTGGGATATATTATGCAGCAAGTGGACAGTCAGTTCTTGAAGTTTCTATGCTTGAGGCAGGAAAAATGGGCAAATGTGAGGATCTGAGCCACATTGACAAGGGCCTTATTGTGATGTTCTAGATGACTGAGTCAGAGCTTCTCCAGAACAGCAGGTCTTGTGGAGTGTTCCAGGTCTGCAGTACCTACCAAAAGTGATCCAAGGAAGGAGAACTGGCTCACTGATGCATGTGTCAAGTGAAGGCTTCCCAAAAGAGGAGCTCCTGTTCCACAAAAAGTGATGCTGACTCTGATAGAAAGGGGTCAGAACACACAGTGCACCACAGTTGGAGCTGTTTCAGCAGCATGGGGGACCTACACAATATTAGGCAGGTGGTGTTAATGTTATGGCTGATCAAAAATACTTAATGCTTAATTACAAAATTGAAAACACAAATTATTTTATTATTGCAGTGTTTCCCAGTCCTGCTCACAGATGCCCACCGACCTGCACATTTTGGAGGTTGCAGGTTTTGGAGGCATTCAGTTCACCTTCATGGCATACCAGGGGAAACACTGGTATGAGGTTTGTTATGGTTATTTGTTATCATGTTGATTATATTTCTATTATTTCTATTCATTTTTATTATTTCTATTCATATATCAACCCTAGTTGTTTTTCGTAACATACACTGTAAATGGTGATAGTGTAGAGTACTATAAAATTGTAAAAATTAGCAAAGTAGCAAAGTAATATTTTACTCAAAAAATACAAGATTTCAAAAGAGAAATTTGTAGATTTTGCTTGAAATAATTTTTTAAAATTTAAATTCATTGTGAGACCCAACTTTTTTTTAGCTCAATGTGATACTGTTCCCTGCATAGTTAAAATAGTAAAAAATATGGTATAGAATTGATAAGCATACATTTTAGATTTTAGTTATAAACAAGGGCACTGTAAGGGGCCAGCACTGACAAAGGGCCCTCAGAGAACACTAAAAAAAATCCAAAAAAGAATATTATATAACATTGGGGGCCCAAAATTATATTATATTTATATAGTTATTGTGCTTTTGTTTTTTTTTAAACAATGCTATACAATTTGCTATACATTATTACTGTACATGATGTCATTAAAACATATTTGTGAAGGTAAAAAGAGCACATTTTAATTTTTAGCAGCAGACTGATGTGGCTGTTCTGGCGTGTGCTGCATCCTTTACACTGTTAAAACATCGACATAACAGGCTCAGCACGTGCCTCCAGAGAAAGACAGCACACAGCGTGCAGGTGAACAAAAGGCGAAATGCACAAAAAAGAAACATTGCAGACGGAGCCTTCGCCAGACGGGTTTGCAGCACCTGCACGCACACGATATAGGTCAAGGGAGGGTTTGCATTTCCTGTGCGTGGCGGTTTAATAGCAGCGCATTGGCTTCTGAGCCCCACGTCCCAGAAAGCTGCTTCTGCTGCGGCTCCTGAGCTTCTGGGGGAGTTCGGGCAGCCGGGAGTTTGGGTTGGGGAGCGTGGGTGAGACGGTGTAATCTCACGTCGTATCGCCTGTGTGGTCTTTTGCCGCTCATATGCTTCGTTCACCAAACTCAGGGAGGCAGGTTGAAGATTATATCTGCCAGGCAGGCAAGGAGGCAAGCGCAGCCTCCAGAATCTAGGCCGTGCCTCACTGTCAGTATGAAAAGAAGCCCACTTTGGCATCTGTCTTTGGCATGCTTTAAGCAAGAAAACAATAGTACACGATTCTCCCCCTTACCCCGCGGTTGATCAGCCGAGGGGGCGTTTGGTGACTGAAGTTTGCTTCTTTAAGTGTGCGTTGCAGTTACAAGGCTAAGTTTGCTAAAAAAAAAACTCATTTTGGACTGGATTCCTAATGCTAAGTCCACGCTACACGATTTTAGGCCCGAAATTTCACAGTTTATGGAAACTGCTGACAAAAATCCAAGATTAGAGGCAAATCTGTGAGAGTCCTCTATGCTTTGCAGACTAAAGACCCATACATAGTATCTTATATATCTAGACAATTTGGGGAACCTGCATTTGTAGTATGAGGAGGGCTGACACAGTTGAGCGTCAGCCAATGAGAGCCAGAACAGGGGTAGGGATGTACAACGGGGAGGAGTTATACATTAACATGCATGGCTACAGCAAAAGTTCCGTGGTCGACATGGATCCAAGAAATTGAGGAAAATCTTGCAACTGAACAGACAATTCGTTTTCACAATTTCCTCATCCGTTTTCTTCATTTGTGTAGTGTTCGTCGCTGCATATCAGTGGACAAATGATCGTTGACTCCTTTGTTGCTGACATCTATTTTTGAAGAAAACATCTCGCACATGGCGTCGCGTTATTTCACGTCAAGTGTTTGGAGAGCAGGCAGGCTTGTCAGAGGTTCGTCCAGGTGAAAGACCTCACGTTGAGACTCTCCTATAGACTTGCTTATGTGGTTTCTGATACTGGATGACAATGCTGTTATCTAAAAAAAAATCCACGTTAGCATAGCTAAAAACACAAAAAAACTGAAATTTTGTTCGAAAAATTAGATTTTTTTGTCCTGGCTATGGCTCTAACCAAGAAAGGATGTTGGCTAAATTTTGTGAAGGAAGGTCAGTGCCAGTAGGTAGACTACCTACCTCAGCACATGCTTCATTTTCTATACCGATCACTTTTACCCTGATGCTCTACTTCCTACTTTCCTTTTCATTTATGGCAGGAATGTTTTCGTTAGCATTAGGTGTAGATTTCATTTCATTGACGAGTGCAGGCTAGTAACACACATATTTGTACATTATGGTTTAGTGCAGGAGGTTTGGTGAGGTGCGCATTGTGATCGAAGTGACCATAGCTGAGCTTTGATGAGCTTTAACCTGGACATTTCACGGAACTTACGATTGTGAATGATTAGCGGAGTCAAAACTAGCCAACGCGTTGAATGTTGCCACAGCCCAACTCGGTTCAACACACCACAAGTCGCGACACATTCCAACAAATCACATTCGGAAATGGCGTTAGTTGACTTTACCGTGGCTAGCTAGAGTATCCTTGTGCCATCGGTTTTGACCGATGGTTGTTAGCTAGGCCAGCTGTCACTGTGCATTGCCATTTGAATTCTCCCGCTGCTGCACTCCCCCATCTTCGGTGGGCGATCCCTTGTTAAAGGTAGCCTATCAGAGCTGCCTCTGCGCTGCCTGACTGGGCCTCTTTGTCTGTAAAGGGCAGGACTGTCTGTGCATTTATTTATGATCAATGTGTTGTATTTGAGATGGTCTGCAGTCATGCGTTCTCACTTTTCTTTGAAGAGTTGCAGCAAAGGAAGGGGAACAGTTGCCCCCCCCATTCCACCAAATAGCTCCTCTCCTACATACGATGTTAACGACTTTTTTTACCTAAAAAAAAACTGGATTCTTCCTGGATTAGAGGTGATGTCATGATTTGCAATCGGAGCACAGAATTTGTTGCATTAGCAAGAGCGATTCTGTCAGATGTGTGAGGAACTGGGCCTTTACATGGGGAATGAAAACACTAATAACATTCTGAATCCTGCAGAGGGGATATTTGCGAACATGTTGGTTTTTGGCATAGACGCCCAGCTTTCAGCTGTAAACAACTGCACAAACAGGACGGGGGGAGGAAAAAAAAAAGGAAAAGGCATTATTTGAAATATCTGCTGGGCAGATGCATGTTTTTCCCCACCGTCCTCCTTTTTGTAAATATGTCAGAACAAACAGATGACGGGATAGAGAGCATGCGTGGAGAATAAACGCAGTCATTTGCTTCTCCTCTCTTGGTGGATTACCGAGCTGCTGCCGCCGCTGTGTGCCTCTGCCAGTCCTGTTTGCCATTTCTGGGCTCGCGTTGCACCTTGAAATATTTGCCAAATGGATTTCTAAAGCTGTAATTAAATTTAGTCCACCTTCACACGCCTCGGCAAGGTGCAGCGAGGAACCGGAGCTTAACACGGACTTCCTCATCAGCGTCCGTAAGCCTGCTAACAGCTGGAAAAGTCCACTTTTGGACATTTATGGACAGTTTGTCCTGATTTCTATGTGTTTGTTTGGAGGAAATCAGACAATGCATTTCAGCCCCACTTACAGAGATGGGCAATGTGATGATAGGTTATCTTGATTATGATAAAAACACCACAATTTGTGTCTTGTGGATGTCGTAAGCACAACTGTAACACTAAGCGACTGCATGTTGTTTTAGACAAATTATTCACCATATTTGACATCATCACTGGATTTCAAGACACCATATTTTGGGGGGATTCCTATTTTTTTTAAGAAATATATGTTCCTGAGAATGGCACAGCGGTCACTACAGCTAACTGAGGCCAGAAGTATGGCAAGAACAGCAACACTGCAAGCATAAAAAAATGAATCTTTAGTGAAAATATCAATATTGCTTCATAGCCACAGCTTGAAAAAGTTAAATTCAGCCAGTCAAACATCACAGGCTGCTGCTGTACAAGGCCATAATTATAATTTCTATTGGGGGCACATCTCCCCAATATTAGGAAATCAATTCCCCCCACCCACCCCATTACACTGGTAAAAATGGTATTGGTATGGTCCGATTCAACCACACACAACCCCTGAAAATACTCCCCCTATCCCCCAGTCAGTGTGAACATACTCCATCACATAAAGTGCACCACAATTAAATATGGCCCCTGCATTTAACCACACATGAAGCAGTGGGCAGCTATCAGCAGCACCAAGAGAGCAGTGTAGCAGGATGGTACTTTGCTTAAGGGTACCTCAGTGATGCCTAAGCCAGGACCTGGACTTGTGACCCTCTCACTAGGCCACCAATGCCTATATATTTAATCTTCACACCACCTGGCAATGTCTAACGTCTGGCTATGGCCTTGCTGCTAATAGACTCAGTTTAAGTGGTTAGCACTGTTACTGAAAACATTCTGCCCTCACTGGGCTAAACAGGCTAGCAGGATGCTAGCGTGCTAATGTTTCCAAAGACTCAAAAAAAGTACAAAAGCTTATAACTGAAAAACACAAAATAAAGAATACATCACTTAAACGCCTGTTATGAGCTTTCCAAATGTCTGTGTTCAAATGAGCTGACATTGAACGCCAGCCCCAAGCTAACACTCAGCTAGCTTTGTGCTAGCATGGCAATACAGCAGAAGTCAAGTTTTAATAATGAATTCTGCATTAAACACGGCTGTGCTAATGACATTTATGACTGCCTCTTTTTGTAAACAACATAAAAATTCTGACTAAAGTTAGCACTTCTGTCAAACAAGTTCAGGTTTCTGTCAAGCACAAAAGCTTTAAAACTTTCAAATAATAGTGACTTAAAAAATGTTTACATTTTAATAATTATTTTTATTCCTAAATTTCTACAATGTTAGCCTGTTTGTAGCATTTAGCATGTTGTCTGTTTACATGGTCCTGTCCATAGGATCACAGTGTGTGGATAGAGTTTTTGTAAACAACAACCTGTGTACAGTAATGGTGCACTCCACTGAAACAGGAGGTCACACATTTCAACTGTAGTGCCCCCAAAGTCAGATTTGAACCCAAGGAGCCTCAACAACCCTGACCTTAAAATCCAAGATGGCTGCTCTGTGCCCCAAGAGCAGTGAAAGCAGTGAACACTGTTTATTAGCACATCTGTCTTATTTGTGTTTCATTAAATCAGTCAGCCGCTTCTTTCTGTTGCTGCAGTGGTGGTAAACACAAAATAGTAGTTGTTTTAAAAGTGGCATTGAGCAGAATGGCCTAACGTGGCTAGAACCTGTCGTTCCGAGCTGTTGTACCGGGGCGCGTGGAGTCATCGCCATCTCTGACTTCCCAGGTAAATGAAACGCAGCATAACCGCATGAACTGCATTTTGACAAGGAGCCGATTGGATGTTAGCCCTTTTCAAAGAAAAAAAAACACATTGTTCTCCCTGTTGCCTAGTGTTGCTGCTACATTTCGTCTGGTCCGAATTTAAACTTAGTAATCAAATAATAAATCAAATAAATAAATAATAAAAATGATTAGAAATAATAAATAAATAAATAAATAAATGTATATATATATATATATATATATAAAAACTATTAAAAAATAAAAGTAATACACATTGTGTCTCCTGGGGTATCGTGATGGTATGTTTTCGCCATATCGCCCGCTCCTGTCGCTGTGAAATTTCGCGGTGCCATCAGGAATCATTAGTCAGTTCCGGCCCGCTGTGCCCGCCTCACTGTGCGGCTGTTAACTTCTTAATGCGTCGCATGTCAGAAAGGGCATGCATCAATTACACTTTGATGAAATTACACGAATCGAATGTAACGGACCCCCAATAGCGTGGTACCCTGATTTGAAGGGGCCCAATAAAGCCACTTTGCAAATAATGCCTATTCTCAGGTAACGCTCTATCTTTAGCTCGCGCTCATTCTGACCGCCTCCAGCGCGAGCACTTCTCAAAACATTAATAATTCCCATAATAACTGTCCATGGGAAAATGATCATTTAAGTGGTTTTATTCAAAGAGCAATCAAGTTTATGGAAGGAGGGAGTAAATAAGCCGTGATCCTGAGTGTAATTGACTGTACAAATGTGGGCTGCAGAGGAGAACTCGGCACTTGTGTCAGCACACACGGGCTGTGATATTTATCCACACACACACACACACACACACACACACACACACACACACACACACACACAAACACAAACACACATACATACCAACAACCACCCCCACCCCCCTTTCCCCATCCCTAACTTAACCCCACACGAGGATTTGAAGAAAAATCTGTATTACCAGGCTCTCACCAAACATTAAATTATTACGAAAATATTCATTCTGGCACTCTTAATATCACAGACAAGTAGAATTCTGATTATTCCTCTGATACCACAAGGTTTAATGTGTGTGTTTAGCAAACAGAGGAATTTAACTGGGATAATTGCTTTATTCTAAATTTAACAAAACAAGACTGGTTTATAAGCATCATGAGATATAAAGACTTACTGATGGAACAAATGCAATTATTATTATTATTATTATTATTATTATAACAACAACATCAATATTATTATTATTATTATTATTATTATTATTATAAAACATTATATTTTAAATATTCCTATTATTATTATAATTTTTTTTTAATCAAATCTAACAATATTGAATATCATAATTTAAATACTATTATTATTAATAGGTTAAATCTTTATATTAATGTATCTTATAGATTGTAAATGTCAAAACAAAATCCTGTATCTCCATTTCTGCAATTTCCAGGATGAACAGGCCAATAGAAATCCTCCTATATCCTCCATCATTATCATCATCAGAATTAACAGAATAAAAGCATCAGTAGAATATACATTGTTGTTATTTAGCATTATTTATTATTTACTATGATTATTATGGCTGCTGTTGCTGTGACATGTATTTACTGTGATTATTCAGCTGTTTTTAATGTGTGTGTGTGTATATATATATTCATCATCATCATAAAATATTATTATTATTATTATAATTATAATAATATATTATTATTAAAGTTATGTTTCTAATCTATATTCTGTATTCCTCATGCATTTACATGGCTCAAGGTTTTATGATACACACTGTCTCTATCCCTCTGTCTTTTTTTTTCTCTCTTACACACACACACACACACACACACACACACACACACACACACACACACACACACACACTGCTCCTTTTCCCTCTGTAATTGCAGGCCCTTTCGTAAAGTTGTTATTGTGACATTATTCATTAGTGTTTGCCCAAAGAAATGATTTAAAATCTTTACAGCGCTTCTTCAAGCAGAATTGCTATTAAGCGGGGGGGGGAGTTGCAGTTCACCGACTAAAGTGTTAAATGGTTTGTTGAAGTCATCTGAGGTACAAGAGCTGCATAAACATAAATGATGGCTAATATCCTGCACCAGTGAGTCGGGGGGGCGATGGCCATTTATTTATTTATTTGCTTATTTATTCCAGCGAAATGACTGACATAAGGATAAAGCCGCCGGCCTCTGTAACGGTGGGGCCGTCCCGTTTGGGAAGAGTGTGCCCCCTTCGCCGCCGTCCCTTCAGGCTGCGTTCCGTCCCATTGAACACACAGCCGCGAGTGCGCGAGCGCTCCTGCAGGAGCGTGTTCGAGGCTCCGGCGGTAAGACATCAGCTTTACACCTCAAGTCATAGCTAATTGTTCTATTCCAGTTGTCTGATCTCCGCTTTCTACAGTGTGTTCCCGTTTAATCGGGCTGAACTGGTGCAAAAAGCCCTCCAGGAACAAGGTGCTTCGGCAAATGTCAGAGGCGGCTATTTTTACCGTCTATGAAGCAGGGACACAAATCGGCAAAGAACAGGATGTTTTGTGTTACGTCTAAATGTGCGACGCTGACAGACTCCGGCAAAGCTCCCGTCCACGTCCTGTCCGTTTCCGCGCGAAGGCCTCGTCCCACCATTCTGTTTTCTGTTAGCTTGGCTACATTCCGCCGCTCATCAGGATTTTGGGACCCGAGTCCCAGCCTCGAAGAACACTGAGGCCTAATAGCCCGTCCCAGCGGCGGAGCCTCCTTTATGGAAGCCTGCCGTGCATTGTTCTCTTAGGCCGACCATTACGTCTACTTTGCGCGCTCTTTGTTCCTCAACCTTTTCTTAGGAATTATTAGCAGCTTAGCACTCGGAGGGCCCCCAGCGCGGCTCCGGTGCTGTAAGCCTCCTCTTTGGATCCGAAAGTACCCCCCCTGATCCCCATCCAGGCCAAGAAGCATCCTGAAGCGTGCGGCGAAGACGATGCACAGGGCTAGCCTGCTAGTTTTGCTAGCACAGGAGAATGGTCTTCCAGAATGAAAGGGATGGGGGGATGCCAGCTTTCCGAGCCATTTTCCCGAAAGACGCGAAGCAGCCGTCAACGTTCAGGGAGTCCCAGAGATAGATGATTATTAGCTCTGAGCGCCATGAACGTTGGTTGAACTGACGGTTCTGCCGTAGCCGGTGTGGAAGTGTCGGGGCACAGGGTGCTGGATGTTGCAGAGTGGCAGGGTGTTTTTTGGGGAGGGGGGGTTGGTTGGCGGGTAATAAGTGGGTGATTGGGAGTTACCACACCTCAGGATCTCTGGGCCCGCCGTTTCGGGGAAGCGTGAGAAATTGGTGGCACCTCTCCTGCTAGCTTGGCTGAACCGGTGCCATATCTTGTGATGGACTGAGGCAGGGAGTGGAGGCAGCCAGGGATGAATACGGCTTAATCTTTACACAGGCCACATGTGTGCGCATGATAACACGCATGCTTTCTTCCCGGCGCCGGGCTGTTCTCGTCCGGCTGCCAGGTTGCTGCCTTCGAAAGAGCCGTGTTTCGCTGCGATATTTAGCCTCGCGAGCGGAAAAAGAGTGGTGGCACCTAAGGAGGGGGTTAATGCATGTTTTTGGAATTGGGGAGGCTCAAATTTGCTGTAATTCCTGACACATTTCAAGAGACAGATATGGGAGTCTTACGGCTGCAGACAATATGTAAAGGCAACTATAAATGGATCGCTCCCGTTTTAGCGTCTGATATCGGGCGTCTTAAGGCCCTAGTTGCAATGGAGATGGGGTTATTTCCCCGTCTCAGCTGGTGGGAAGCGCTTGTCAGCTCAGCAGTAAACGCTGGCCACCGAAAGAGTCGCCGAGGTCGTGGCTCTTGTCCCGAACACACCCTGTAAACGCACATGCAGCAAGCTTCGACTCTGTGGCTTTTTAACCGAATTCACCACACGTTGCTCTTTCTCGTGGTTTTTTTTTTTTTTTATTTGTATTTTTTTCTTGTCTCCGCGCCTTTCCCGAGGAACAAATAGGCCTTTACTGTGATTGCATTACCATAAATGATTCTATAGCATCTGCCCGTCAATAATTATGGTACAGATTTGCCTGACCTTTGACCTTGGATTTGGATGAAACCCAGGTGGAGAGCGGCTGGGTAAATTATCAGACGCTCCCTCCCGCGTCCTCTCCCTCGCACATGGCTCCACAGCCGGCTCAATTAAAAAACAGGGCGGGCTGTGATATTAGTGGCAAATTAATAGACGCTCGCTAATTGAATGTATCAAATTCAGACGGTGCAATGTCTTCTAAACAAATGCACTTGCATGTTTGAGGAAATATTGGAAAGGCAATGAAAGTTTTTTTTTTTTTTTTTTGTGTTAGTAAGATCATTGTCATTGTCTGGACTTCCAGTGGAATAAAATGACCAGTTTAAGAGTTGGTTTTATATTATATATATATATATATATATATATATATATATATATCATATGCCTACATATTTTATTTTAAATTACATATAATATAACTAAATATATTTTTATTAAAATAATAATAATAATAATAATAATAATAATAATAATAAATAAAAGCATGTGATATGTTTTACTTTTTACACCCCCACCAATCCCACCACTACCAACCAACACACACAAATGCGATGGCAAATTGAGAGGTGGTGGTGGGGGGAGGGGGGGTCCATTTTGGTCATTTTGTCATAAAGTGGAATGGCACCACCCCCTGCCCCCATCTGCTGTATATCTATGCAATTTGGTAGTTTTATATATATATATATATATATATATATTATTTACAGACAGTTCCCACAGTACACAATATATAATCGCCAGTTTACATAATCAGTGCACATATTACAATATTACAATATTACAATATACAATATACAATATACAAGCAACACACAGATCCTGTAAGACCAACAACATACTTTCAGTGTAAATGGTCGTGAGTATATTTGTATATATGTATGTGTGTCTATGTTTATCTATATGCATATGCAAAGTGATATGTTTTTCTAAAAAAGTCACACCCTTTTCTGGAAAATCACTTGGCGTATGTATTTATTGCAGTAGTTGCTCTCTACACTTACTGTAAGCACTTGGCGTATGTATGTATGTATTATAGTAGTTGCGTCTGTTATTCATTCCACAATGCGTTGTTCTTCCCTGTAGCACCACCTTCAGTGTTGCCCTATGCAGCGCTAATGCTTGATTGTCTCCTCTGTCCTGGAAGTCGCTTTGGATAAAAGTGTCAGCCACATGAATAAATGTAAATGTGAAAACAATGAAACATACAAAACAGACTGTTCAGAACATTTGATGTTTTATATATGTTTGCTAATATTTCTGCTTTTATCTCCCGGTATCTTAACCTTAAGCAATAAATAGAAATAGCAAATAAGAATAGTAACATTTGCAGAGAAATGCCACATTTTAGTCCTTCTCTGGAGATGTGTGTGTGTGTGTGTGTGTGTGTGTGTGTGTGTGTGTATGTATATATATGCTACATTTTGTTTCATTCTGTACATATCCCTAATTAATAACAGCCGCTCCCAGCGACTCTTTGTTCGATCCGACTCAATAGTCAGATGCTGTCCTAATTGAAAAGTTAATTGTCTTCCGGAGGCCGTCAGCTGTCATTCTGGAGGATCCGATCCCGTCGTCCCCTCGCGGGACTAACCTTATTTTGGTCTTGACACCTTGGGACGGCGCGTTTCGGTGCGTACCACCGTTTGGTGGCGGGACGCAGCGTTTAGAGCTGACTGTTTAATTACGGCCGAATTAGCAGGACTGTACGCGCTCCTTAATTCGCCGTACAAATTGTTTTCGCAAAACGCCGCGCGACCGAGACAATCAAACTTTCCATTAGCCGCCTCCCCTCTCTGGTGGTGCCTTCACCGCCTCCTCCCTGCTCTTACTCAGGTGTTCCGCTAATCTCGGGCATTTTGCGCCAAAGCAAGGGAATTCGCCGCCGCCGCGAAGCCCCGCTCCGCCAGGAATTCTCCCGTCGGAACGTTCGTCACTTGCTGCATGCAAACATGGCAAACACAAAGGCGTGTAACCGTCCAATTAGGCGGCGCACTCGAACGCTCCCCACAGCTGAGAGTCTCCATCCAGCAGTTCCTGAGTCCTTGTAAAACATATATTATTGAACCGCTTCATGTCATGTCATGTAGGCAGAAACTGATGTAACGTTATGTCACCGCTGATTCACATCACTTTTGGGGTTGGTGGGGGGGGGTGGTAGTCATCGGCGGGCTTCCTCCTGCTAACCACCTTCTTGCTCGTTTGGGAGGGGAGGAGGTGGGGGGGGGGATCAGTCTGTACTGCAGTGACTCATCTTAGAGCCAGCAAATGCAGACTGATCTGAAAGTCACTGCACTCTTCCGGTTATATGGCATTTGTTGCCTGCGCCGCTGACGTGGTGGGTTAATTCGGCCCGCGCGTTTACATTGATTTGTTCGGGAGCATAAAGAAAGCCTCAGTTCACACTGATAATGAAAGGGCCCTTTATCTGATGCGGGGTCCTTTCGCATACAGGTCCTTTTTTTGCTTCGTTCTCATTTAGCGAAATTGGACGTGGCCTGCGGGCAGGCTTGTTGAACAAGCGGGGCCGTGTTCACCCAGGGTCAGCGGCGCTTTAATTGATTCTTTCTCTACTTACGTTTCTTATTAGACCTGCCATGTTCTCCGTGGGTACGTGTAATTGCTCCTCCCTGGTGGCAGCTTGGGGAGAGAGAGAGAGAGAGAAAGAAAGAGGAAGAGAGAGGAAAAGGGAGGGAGAGAGGGCGAATAATGTTCACTCTCATTTTGTTGAGGCACGGCTGGCTTTTTATAGAGGTTTAGATTTAGGGGAAAAAAATAGATTTTAGTGCCATTTCCGCTATTTCTCAGTGGGGCACCGAGCACTTCGTAGATGTTTTATGTTCAATATTATATCCTACGCTACAGGTGAGTGAGGTCATTTTTGAAACAGATATTACAATTAATATTTCACAGTTGTTTACTGATATTCTACGAAATATTTTTTTTTTGCATTGGAAGGTTTAAAAACTGGAAAATGTTGAGACGTTGTAAAATGCAATTAAACAAAAATCTGCAGTTTTTAAATCTCTTGAACCTTTAATTAACTGACAAAAGCACAAAAAGGTTGTTGGCAATTTGATTGCATTTTGCAAATAATAAAAACAAAACGTTTCTCAACATAAGATACAGCTAATTGAGTTCTTTCATCATCTGCAGTACATAATATTGTGAAAAGATTCAGGGAATCTGGAGAAATCTCTGTGTGTGACCTTCAAGCCCTCAGAAGGCCCTGCATTAGAAACCAGCAGTCTAGATTTTTTTAGTCCTTGTGTAGTGAAGAATCAGACAATGGGCAACCCCACACTGCTGAGCAGCTGAAGACTTGTACTAAGCAAGAATGGGCAAAAGTTTTACTTGTAAAACTGCAACAATTAGTCTCTTCAGTTCCCAAACGATTAAACAGTGCAAAAAAGGAAAGGCTTATATTTACAAAACACATTTAAGTTGGTCAATGAAAACCCTATATATATATATATGTGTGTGTGTGTGTGTGTGTGTGTGTTCTTTGTACTTTTGTCAGTTGAATAAATGCTCAGGATAATGAACAAATCACAAATTCTTGTTTTTATAGAACTTTACACAAAGCTTTTCTGTAAATAGGAGTTGCACATTTAGATTTACAAATGAGTCACACGTGTAAATCTGAATATTAAAAGTTTTACAGCAATAAAATCAAACACAAATGCAAATATAAAAAATATTAGGAAAGCTGTCTGAAAAAAAATTCAGAATATTAGGAGGAATAGGCATCTAAAGCTCCATGAATCCATCAAGCCATCAATCCTAAATTTAGAAAAATGTTGATTTTGAGAAAATCAGCGACTCAGAGCTGCATCACCCAATGAAATTTCAGAAAACTAATGAAAAGTCCCATAATGAATGTTCAAGCAGAAGCTTTTGAGTGATGTATGATACCACAGAACTGTGGGCGGAGCTAAGTATGCATGCTAAAATAAATGTATTTTTTGTTGAAATCTGGCAGCAATCAACAGCACCAGTGTAGTGGGATGGTACCTTACTCAAGGGTACCTCAGTGGGACCTGGGCCTGGACCTGCGACCCTCTGATTACATGGCCAAGTCCTTAACCACTAGCCTAATGCCAACGTTGACTCCATGGCTATAGCCTTGTTGCTAAAAGACTCTGTTTAAGTGGTTTGCACTTTATTTTGTCTGTAACTGCAGACATTCTGCCCTCACCAGGCTAAACAGCCTAGCAAGATGCTAGCGTGCTACTGTTCCCAAAAAACAGTTGTACACTGTGTTTTTTTGGAACATTAGCATGCTAGCATCACAAGGGCAAGTCCCTAACTGCTAGGTCACTACTGCCCATCTTTTGTGTGGAATCTTAAGTAATCAGTGTAGACAAAAACATAAAAATAGGGCAGATTTTTAAGTGAACAATGTTTATTAATTTAAATTTTTCTTCATCTAAATTAGAATTGAGAATTGCAAAAAAGGGTATATAAGAGTCACATCACCAAAACACATTTTGATCATGAATTTCCAATCTGAACACATTTTTGTGGCATTTTTCTTCATGGCACAAAAAAGTTTTAGGTCATGAAAGGGTTAAGTTGCAGATCTGTTACTTCTGTTCTCAGCTGCTGATGTCCTGTGGTCTTGTGTTGTTCTTCAGAAGAAAGGCTTCAGAACTAAATGGCATAAAAAAATAAAATAAAAAAAAACGCAAATCAAGCCACCGATGTGCATCTTGGAAAATGTGGCCCATCGAGTGTTGAAAATGGAAAAAATGGAAATCCACTGGACTGGAATTCATGTTGCAGTGGATTCAAACATTCAGAGAAGCTCTTCTTAAGCATATACTGAAAGGAGCACTTGCAAAGGTGTCAAACCATATCTTGTGGTTTTCAACTGTAGTCACAAATTTCCCCAAAACGTGAACTTGTTTCTTATACAGTGGGCCTCTACTGTTCTCCACGGCCACTTTAGACCTTTAACGTGGCACGTATAGGAAAGTCTAGACGCAAGAACAGTTTGGAGTTGAGTGCTTTGCTCAACTAGACCCTCACTAGTTTTCGCCAAGCCCAGATTCAGATTTAAAAGAGTCTAGACCAGAGGTCTTCAACTTCACACCACGAATCCAGTTTCCCATCCTGGATTTTGAAATAACTGCTAGTAAACTGAACTGCTGATGTGAACTGAACTGGACAGCTGCCCAGTGTCCAATCCAGGACCACAACCTGGATTTTAGGTCTGGAGTTGAAGACTCCAGAGAACCAGCCCAACCCACCAGACTAATATCAGTGCCCACCTGAGCATGAAAGGGCCAAGACACTAACTTCACATGCACTGATCAGCCACAACATTAACACTAACATTGTTACACTGGATCATAGGGCTGGAGCAGCAGGAGAACAGTCAGTTCTTGAAGCGTATGTGTTGGGAGCATGTGGGGCGTGAAGGCTAGCCTGCCTGTTCTGATCCCACAGAAGAGCTACTGTGGTTTAAAAAGTGATGCTGACTCTGATAGAAAGGGGTCAGAACACAAAGTGCAGCACAGTCAGAGCTGCTCCAGCAGCAGGAGGGACACACT
>JBBPDA010154197.1:0-19273 GCA_037974385.1 Arnoldichthys spilopterus | reverse complement strand
ACATTTAAGTGTGACAAACATGCAAAAGAATAAGAAATCAGGAAGGGGCACATAGTTTTTCACACCACTGTATATATACTTGTTACATGTTAAAAACCCACAATGTAAATGATTCATTTTTTTTATTATGCCATATATGTTAGATTTAATCTACAGCATTAAACAAGCACTGGTATTACTGTAAGAAAGCAATGGACTGATTATCAAAAAGCCATGATGAGTACAGGATCAGGTAAAGCTTTCAGGTTTCAGCTTTCTGGGTTGTGCAGAAGTTGGGCTGGAATTGTTCCCTTCCATTAGGATGTTTTCCTTCATGCAGAACCTGCCTCTGGGGGTTGTAACCCTGAAAGACACAGAAAGTGCAGTTAGGCGCTGCTGTGTAGTGCCTGGCCTCAGTCTCCTTCAGTCCAGTGAATCTCATCTTCTGATTTACATCTATCTGATCATCTATCAGATTTAATATAGAATACACAAAATAAAACAGTAACCCTTGTGTGTATATACAGTATATTTAAGACAGATACTTACACATAGCCTGGCACTGGGCACCTGGAAGCGGTTGTTTCAAATTTTTGTATTTCTGTTTTTGGAATTTTAAAGGTGATAAATTTGAAACAACACTCAGCAGGATGGCCACTGGCAAGAGCTGAGGAAGAGAGGAGAAAGTTTTTAAAAAGCTTTGTCTTCTAAATGTAAAACACATGAGCCTGCATTCTCTGGACTCTTTAAGTTTTACACTAGGGACAATGTTTATACTATTACTATAATAGTAAAAACAATATTAATAATAACTTTTTTGCCTTAGCTCCTAAATAGCAATTTAAAAATTCATTGATTTTCTTAAAAAGCATTGACTAAATGTCTTGCTAAATAATACATTAAAAACATTAAATGTATCACTATATACCCCTTTTCTAGAAATGTTGGGATATTTTCCAAAATGTACTTAAATAAAAAAACTGTGATATGTTAATGTACATGATTGTTTATTTAAAAGACAAAAGTACAATTAATAGATTTTCAGTAGTTTTAATTAACAACTTGATTGTATAAAAAATTACATAAAACAGAGGCATGTTTACACATTTTAATCACTTTGGAAGTGAGGATACAAACTATATAGTTTTACAATTGGAAATTTTGTTCATTCTTGCTTTTTTCCAGATTTCAACTTCTAAACAATTAATGGTCACCGTTATCTGACTTTTCTTTCATGATGCACCATACATTTTAAATAGGAGATAGATCTAAACTAACAGCAGGCTAGCCATGCAAACACACTTTGTGTGTACAAAGCCATGCTGTCGTAGCCCATGCAGAATGTAGTCTGGCATTGTGTTGTTCAAATAAAATACCCCTCAGAGTCAATGGTACATTTACATATACACTCATCCATGCAGTGGGAAATGATACACCCCCATACCATCACAGGTGCTGGCTTTTGCACATTTCGCTGACAATCTGGATCATCATTTCAATGCCAATTATTTTATGAAAGCAAGCTGACATAAGGACTCATCTGACCACACAGTTCCAGAGTTTTTCATCCCATTTGAGATGAGCGCAAGCCCAGATAACTTACTGGCATTTCTGCAAAGAGTGGATGTACGGATTTCTGCTTGCACATTAGTTTCAAATGCAGCGAAGGACTGTGTTAAATGAAAATGGTTTCCTGAAGTACTCCTGAGCCCAGGTGGCCATATTTGTCACAGTAGCCTTCTTAGCAGTTTCTTAGGCAGTACCGTCTAAGTGCTCAAAGATTACACGCATTCAGCAGTGGTTTCCAACCCTGACCTTTACACTGAGATGTCTCTGAATTCTCTAAATGTTTTCATAATATTATGTACTGTAAAAGTTGACAGACCTAAACTGTCTGCAGTTTTTTATTAAGAAATTTTCCTTTTGAACTGATTAACAAATCTATCAAGTTTTGAGACAAAGGGGTAAGCCATGACTTAGTATTTGCTGGATGCTAATTTTGTACCAAATCATGATACCTCATCTGCCAAATAAGCCTGCTTAATGTGGAGTCCGCCATAGCATGTTACTTGAAAATTCTGTGCACTTTATTCTGACCCAACTTTTGTAAAGTGCGTTGTACATTAAAGAAATGTGCCTTAAATTATTTGATTTAAATGTGAACATTGGTTTCACTTCCATTCAATATTTTACAGCAAACCAATAACTGTCCTTCATTTACTCTCTTTTGACAATAATCCTGTTGATGTAATATATTGTAGTCATGTGGGATTAATGTACACATGTAAATCAGGTAACTTAAGGCACATTTTTTTCAGGGTAGCCATCAAATTCTAAATTGTGTATATATAGTTAAGCTGGTCTATAAAACGGAAAGAACTGATTTTTGTACTCTGTTTCTTGTACTTTTATACTTTCTGTATTTGCAGTATGTATGCCTAAGAATAATGTATTGCTTTGTTTATTTGCACTATGTATATGTGTACACTGTGGACCCTGAGCTTCGTCATTTCATCTCTCCGTATACTTGTATATGGCTGAGATGACAATAAAGTTCACTTTGACTACTATAAAAAACTATTATAATTCTTTTTCTTGTAATACTGTCAGTTAAAGAAAGGTTCACCTTAACTAACATTCACAGATTTTAGTTTTTATTGCATTTTGGAAATTATCCTGACTTTTCTAGAAATAAGGTTTGTACTATTTAACATGTTTACTGATATTTTTAGTAAATATCCTTTTTATAAGTGCTAATTATTAATTATTAGTAGTAGTAAAGTTATTGCCAGCTTAACTGTGTTATAAGCAGAAATAGAAGATGTAGGCAATCAAAATATAAACAAAGGTTCAGGCAATGTGTCAAACTAAAATGTATCTACAGTGTATTTACAAAAATACATGAAATATACAACCCCAAAGCAGAAAAGTTGGGATGGTAATAAAAACGCAAATTTAAAAAAAAGTTGTGATTTCTAAATTTACTTTGATTTGTATTTCATTGCAGACAATATGAACACAAAATTTGTCATGTTTTGTCTGGTCAACTTCATTTTATTTGTGAATATATATCCTTTCCTGTCATTCAGACCTGCAACACAGTCCAAATAAAGTTGGGACAGTAAAGCATTTACTTTGTAATGTTCAAATTCCTTTTCACTTTCAACACCTAAAA
This sequence comes from Arnoldichthys spilopterus, assembly GCA_037974385.1. NCBI lineage: Eukaryota > Metazoa > Chordata > Actinopteri > Characiformes > Lepidarchidae > Arnoldichthys > Arnoldichthys spilopterus. Next base: position 16,119 of record JBBPDA010154197.1, on the reverse strand, counting down.
GATGTTTAGGGACTGAAGACACCAAGTGATAAAGGGTTTCAGGTCTAATTTGGTCTCATTCTTCCTGCAAACAAGTCTTAAGATGGGCAACAGTACGGGGTCTTTGTTGTCGCATTTTGAGCTTCAATTCAATTCTTGATGCAGTGCCGCCTGAAGGACTAGAACTTTCTTGGATGCTGCTTTTGTACCAAATCATAATCACAGTCACCTGTTGACATCACCTGTTTCAAATCATATACTTTTTTAACCAATTTACCTTATTAAAAGTCAAAGTAAATTTAGATATCAATTCTTTCTTTTTCTGATTTGGGGTTGTAAAACATAATATTAAAGTAAGAAAATGTTAACCAACTAAAAAAAAAAGAGTCACCACATATTAACAATGAATAAATAATGATTCCGTTTCATGTTGGGCAGGAACAGATGACATTCTAAGTTGTAAGAGAGTCTCATCTTACCATGAACACCACAAGTATAGTATTGTGATTAATAAGCACTACTGTTTCTTTCACAAAGATTAATTAACACAGATGTAGTTAGTTTTTGAATTTGACTGAGTATTAATAAAACTACACTGATTATGAAGAGAAAAAGAAAAAAGAAAAAAACAGATTATAATATGTTCATCTGTTTGTGGGTCTGAGTGTAAACTAAAAGCTAGTAAACTGTAAACTCACGGCTGCCATTTGAAGAGATAACAATCAGCAGGACCAGGCCCAAGGCCAAACACAGGCATCTCATCTTCTCTGCAAGCCTTTGAAGCTCTGACTGCTTCTCTCTGTCTGTCTTGTGCTTTAGCTTCTGAGTTTTTCATCAGTTTAAATTCAGTTAATTTTCAATCATTTATTTAAGTAGGGATAGCCCTGCCCCCCACCGACTCCTCTGTTTACCACATCTTCCTTTCAGAGCACAAAGCGAGAAATCTGTATGAAGATGACCCATGATAGCATATCTGATGTATCTGATAAACACAGTGCATGACACATGAGACTTAGAGAAAATCTGTGACCCTGCCTATTCATTAAGTGGTGCCTAAATTTAAGTGTTTAATTCTTGTTTCAATAGATTCAAGTGACAACTATATATATCTACATTTTATTCATTTACATTTTATTAATTTGACTGACTATATTAGCATATTTGCTTGAAGAAGATACTTTATTGTAGATGTTGCAGCCTTCTGTGTAATACTTACTTTTATACTTATGGTGTGAAATAAATAATGGAAAAGGATGTACAGATAAGTGCATAGAATCAGGTTTCAAAGTAGTGATAAGTTCTGATCTTAGTTGCACAGTGTTAAACTCGAAAGTAAATGTTATTGTTGTCCACAGTATTGAGTCCTTCATTACTGGAATCCTCTTTTTCCTCTTACTGTCCATTCCACAATTTGATTGTAGGTTGTACCACTGTTGCTTGAATCTTTAGAATGTATTTTGAGCGCATTTGTTACCTCTGATCTCAGTTTACTTAGAAAGGTAGTTTTCAAAGGAACTAAGAGTCCCTGTTCATGTCACACTTATCATTTTGTCCAGCATGTTCCAAGCATACCTGTCTAAACTTCTCCTCAAATCTTTTACACATTTGTTGCTTTTATATTGTACACATAAAGTAAATTTTGTCCAGTTTACCTCTGCAGGGTTTAACTCATTCAAGAAAATCTGTACAGTCTCCCATCCTGCTTCTGTATCACTCTGTGATTCAACCTCCTTTGCTTTCATTTTATAACCTTTTGCCGACTAGGCTCCCTCAAATTTACAAAGATCACTGCACCATCCAAGGGGTGTAGAGTGTAGATGGATTGCAGGCACTCCAGGACTTGCCAAGTTTTTTGAGGGTTTGTATAAAAATCAGGAAGTTGTTCTGACAACTTTGATCAATTTGATCTGGTGAAGCAGGTGTATTATCATTCTTGTAATGATATGAGTCTGCCTTTCACCTTTTCCTTTGCCTTTTCCTCATACTCTTCTTCGCTGTGCTCCTCCAGCTGTTTTAGGGTTGCAAGTTTGTTTACCAGGAACCTTCCTCTGAGCTGTCAATTCCCTGTTTCAGTACAATCACAGACCATTCATCTCTTTGGCTGCATGGCCACATGTGGTGGGTTTTGCACCATAACTTCTTAATGTCTGGTAAAGCCCATTGTCCATCCTCAGAAATTAAGAGGTTGTATTTTGACTTAATTTCCTCAAAACATACATAATCCAAGTCTATTCCCCATATGTTGAGATTAACCAAAATTTTGGTTGCTACATATGGGGGCTCACATCCACCTCTTTTAGTGGTTGGCCATCATGCTTTATCTTCACTCTGATGGATCTGTGCAGTGTACTCAGCATGACACCACTGGAGTTCCTAATAAAATACTATTTCAGAATGCCATTAGAAGAGTGACGAGTAACAGTTCTTTCCTACAGTTTAGGAAGGTTTCATTTTTATGACCTAACAGGTTACTTGTTTACAGTGGGCAGTTCAATTTAGATTTCAGTTAACTGGACCTGGCCTTTCTTTCTGTCTTTTTCACCAGAGGAGGACTTTTCTTTATGTCACATTATGAAGAAGCTTGGATCCAATTGCACACTCAACAAGGCTTTTATTCACCATTTTGTAAAAAGGTAAGTCCATGAGGTAAAAGCAGTGTCAAAAAACAGTCCGAGGTCAATACAAGGGCGAACGGGAATAACAAGGGCTAAGGAATGACTCCTGGCATTCCCTGAAAGTCCACCCTCCCCCTGGGGCCCGGAAGACGCGTAGGCAGAGCTAGGTGACGTCAGCGATGTCCGGGGGAAGCCAGAAAGCGATGGTGACGTCCGGGTGGAGCAAGGAAGCACCGGTGACGTCCGGGGGGAGCAAGGAAGCACCTGTGATGTCCGGGGGGAGCAAGGAAGTGCCGGTGATGTCAGGGGGGAGCAAGACGAAGCTACTCGGAGGCGCAGGGGCTCCTCCAGTGGTTGCAGGTTGGCTCTGTCAGCTCTGTGAAGACCCCGGCACTCGGTGGCAATTCCCAAGGTGGCCCCGCGGTGACAGCAGCCCGCGGCAGCTCGGCGATGACAGCAGCCCGCGGTGGCTCTACGACGACAGCAGCCCATGGCGGCAGCTTCTGCCCCACGCTGGCAGCTGCTTCCTTTCGTGTGCCCCTCTCGAGCTTCATTAACCTTCCTTGTTGGCATTCCTCGAACGTCTCCCTCAGTTAGCCAGCAAAGCTCTCGTAGGAGCACGCGCCTAAGTTCAGCTTACCCCTCACTGCAGTCACCCACTCCAGCGCTCTCTCAGAGAGAAACGAGACCGTGGTCTCCACCGCTTGCCGTTCAAAATAAACCGAGCACTGTGACAGGAATCCACTGAGTGTATGTGGATTCCCGCAGTACTCGGCTGGTTCCCCAGTCTCTCTCCCGGAGAAAACCAAAGCGGCAGGGGCTGCGCGTGGGCACCAACTGAATCCCAGTCTGGATTCCGGCGTGGGGAGTGGATGAACCTTTGTGCCGGAAGACTGCTTGCCTGCTAGCCGCTGCATTGCCTGGATGAGCTCGTCCAGGCTGGAGCGGCAGTGTTGCAGCACCGATTGGTGCTCCCCGAGCCTCTTGCTCTGGGCCACCACAGCTTTGGCAAGCTCTGCCATGCTGGTGGTGGAGGGATTGGGGTGAGTGGCTGGATCCAGGGAGGCGAAGCTTTCTGTCACGTTATGAAGAAGCTTGGATCCAATTGCACACTCAACAACACTTTTATTCACCATTTGTAAAAAGGTAAGTCCATGAGGCAAAATCAGTGTCAAAAAACAGTCCGAGGTCAATACGAGGGCGTACAGGAATAACAGGGGCCTAGTGTTGGGTGCGAGCTTATGTTATGTCGCTAATCAGTCCTTTCATGAATGCTACCTGGGCGAGGCTAGGCATGGGAGCCGCTTCCGGGGTAATAGGTAACGGACCCCAACCACCAGTTGGCAGCACCTCTTCCTGGACTCCATTCGTTACAACTTAACTTTAAAAAAAGAAACTCAACTCAAAAATTTCTAAATTAAAAGTCATGATAAAGAAAAAATCATACTCATCTGATTCATAACATTCTGGAGTATATGCAAATTGGCATCATAAAAACTGAGGTAAAGTTTGTGAATATTAATATTCTTAAAATGTTTGGCCACGACTATATAGATCACCAAATCAGTTATATTTAACCAAATCATATTTCCCCAGTAGAGAATCAATAAAGTCATATTCTATGTCCTTGCCAAATCTCCTAAAGCAATACTACACAAGCAATAGTACATTTGGAAAGTAAAAATCCAAAGTTCAATATTTCCAGTGCTTCCATAAGTTCCAGCAAGAGCCTAAAATGCTTGGTGAAAGAAGTTGACGCTGTTGACAAGACTAGAAACTATACAAAGGTGCACAGACTAACAAGGAGGCAGGGCTAGGGTAGAGACAAGAACCATAACAAAAGAACATGGAAAACATAATAAAGGAACAGACGAGGAACAGACTGCTTTTGTGCTGCTGATCAGTATCTGAAGTGTTTTTCATCCTTATATTTTTATACAATGGCAACACAAACGAGTAACAGGCACATTTTTATGTCATGCATTGTTTTATTTTAATCCACAGAATTAGACAAGCATTGGTAAAATAGTAAGTGATATATTGATTAATTATTAATATGTGAAAAGTTAAGGTTCATAAAATACTTAATAGGTGCATTAAAGAACTGAAGCTAAGCAGTACAAGCACTGATAAAAAAAGAATAATATATCATTTCATAGTTTTTAGGCCCAGCAAACTGGCCCAGATTGTGTGGAATCCAACCCAAGCACTGAGATAGAGTTATCTATGAAGCAGGGAAGTCCTTTGGGAATTCTTCCATGCAGAAGTGTTTCTCAGCCACCGTTGTAACCCTAAAGGACACAGAGAGCATGTTAGCTGCTGCTGTAGATGTTCAAAGTGACCTCATTTTGCTTTAGTTAAGAGGAAATTAAATAAATCATATGGTCTCATGCTATATATCTAGTTTTGCTAATGTGTGAGCTCAGCTTCTTTAAGGTGCACCCACTGCTGACACAGATTATGTAATCTCCATAGATAGGCACTGTCCCATAAACTGGGATGCTCTGGAGCAGTTGCTACCATGCCCGTGGACTACAGGGGTATAAATTTGCCCAGCATCAGGCTGTGGAGCAATGGCACCCTTTTCTCTAGAATGATGGAATACCATCCATACCTTTGGGAAGAGATTGTGATCCAGAACTAATCATCCAACATAAGTACCTGATCTCACTAATGCTGTTTTGACAAAGTGCCATTGAACCTTCACAGCAGTTTTCAAAAACTTTCCCGCAAGAGTAGAGGCTGTTATTGCAGCAAAGTAGGAACAATCTCTATTTTAGTAATTGCAAATGTCTACAAATTTCTATTATGTATTAGCCAATATAGTAAGTTTATAGGAGAAGGAAAAAAGTCCCATAAAAAAAGTATTCAAAAAGTATTTTTTAAACATTTCAGTAAAGAGATGATTTATGTTAATTTAACCATCTTCATTAATCATTATCAATTAATCATTGTGATGGCTTAAAGCAACCAGGAGAAATCAAAACTGACCCCATGTTCTTCTATACAGCACAGTATAGTGGCAATGTTTTTTTTTTAGAAAACATTAAATGCTTGCCAGTATTTACTGCATTACTGTATATTTGTATTTCTTTTAAAGTAATACAGTATTTTCTTAAGCATAAGAACACCTGTTGTGCAGAAAAATTGATACAGTTTGCTTTGCTGTCTTATACTTTTTCACATTTCACATTTATTTTATATATTGTTTATCTATTGTAACTTTATCAAAGGTAAAAACTTTACTTTTCCATTTACACTGGTCATGAAATTCTGACTCGGTGTAAATGGTAACTTGCATTTTATGTGTGCCTTGCATATGTATAAGGTGAATACTCACACAAAGGCTGGCTTGGGACAGCTGCTGGCTGTTTTTACAACTTTTATGATTTGTTTGACTGGAATTTTAAATGTGATGAAGGTGAAACAGCACTGATCAGGATTACCAACACCATGAGCTGAGGAAGAGGGGAAGAAAACTATTTTAGTTCATTTAAGTTCCTGCAAAAAACAGTACGATTGCATTTCTGCTAAAAAAAAAAAAAGCATTTTACATTAAAGCAGTTTACATATACCTTTGTATTATTATTATTATTATTATTATTATTATTATTATACTAGTATTCATTCTTTTTAATAATAGTTACTCTATCATATTACAATAAGCTGTCTTGCTGTTTCTGTGTTTGTTTATAAAAAAAGGTGTTAAAAAATTCTACACTCACGCTCAGCATCCAAGGAGACTGCAATCAGAAGGACCAGCCCCAGGGCAAAACACACACGGCTCATCTTCATTTTATCTGCAGGTGTCTGAAGTTCTGACTGGTTCACTATCTGTCTCTACCTTAAGTGTGAACTGCTGAGGCTTTCCTCCTCCTTTTAAATTCACTTTGTTTTCAAACATTTATTTAAAGGTTGGCAGCTCTGCCCAGCACTGCCCCTTCTGTTCACCACATCCTCCTCTCAGTGCAAAGTGTTAATAACTTTGTCTGATGTGCCTGGTGTTAAATACCTGTAAGTTAATATAATTCACCAGTGCAAATGCATCGTAAATAACTACACAGAGGGGGGAGTTTTTAATCTTATTAGGCCAAGTTTTCTGTAAAATCACAAAAAAACTTGATTTAGCCTTTGTCTTCTTTAAATGCCTTATAAATAAACAATGTCTAATTTCCCATTTTTCTACAAATAAGAAACATCGGCTGTTAGGAATGGATAAAATGATAATATGTAATGCGGCCATACACTAGTAGATATTTGACTGTGTCAGGGAGCTAGATCAATCAGGCTGTCGTAAACTTTTAAGAAATAGTGTTGCTTATCTAAAATCAAGTGGGCAAAATGGTTTTTAATCATTTCCATTTGGGAGGTTAACCAGGTCCAAGGTTAACCAGTTTCTTTGGTTTCATTAACTGTTATTAAAATGTCACCCTTTCCTAACTGAGTCTTACAAACTACAGTAGAATTCTATTTCATTAATTAAAAATGTTCAGTAATCACATTTTCTTAATTCTTAATTGCCCCTAATTTGTGGAAGTTTGTTTTAAGTGCTCATTGATTCCCATAGATTAAATTTTTTAAGTTAGACAAATTCAAGCTACCAGTGTTGCCATATTTACGTTAGATGGTGTCTGTAGTAGAATGCTTGTGGATATATGAAAACAATGAATGTGCATTATAACAATACATTAAACGGTTCTCTTCACATTTATTTTCAGTTGCGTTTAATGATTAGGAATTTAACTGTGACTGAATACTTTCAGTTTATACTGAAATACTAACAAGTTATAAGCCTATATTTCTATAGGAATAAAATGTATAAAAGTACTAATAGCTCCTTAACTTAGCCCTTAATCTTGTTTGGAATAGATTTTTCATTTATTATGATTTATTAATTCTTAGCAACTGATGTGGCATCAAGCTGCATAATAGGAGCTTTTCACCATTTTGGCATGGTTCGTTAACTTGCCACATTATCTCAAATACAAAGCGGAAGCTTAGAAGTTGATATTTGATTATTTTGATTTTTATTTATTTTGCTTGTCTTATTTAAAAGTGAAGCAAATGAGAAGAGATTGTATCTTAAAGAATCCAAAAGAACCCTGAACAATGTTGGGGATGCCAGCTCTCATGCATGGCCTGTTAACTCATGCAATTAAGTCTAATCTTACACCATCACACCACATTTAAGGGTTTCTCGCACACTTTTATGTTTGCCTCAAAACAGCCTACATTTTTTACCACTTCAGCAATTAAAAAACTCTCTAGACCAGCTATGGGTCATGCAACAAGGATGTCAAATTTGGTAGCCTGTAGTGGAATGGAGTAGAGGAATGATCTGAACATACTCCTTAACTCTCAGACTTGTTCCTTAATTGCATTGTAGCTTAAGTGTCTGTTTTTTCATTAAATTTAGAAATATCACATCACCCACCTATAGTTTGCAAACAAATATTTGACTCAGGTAGTCACATATTCCACCCAAGCACTGCTATAACTTAAAATATAGAAAAGGCCAGAAAGGAAGATTTATTCAACTGTTTATGTAACGTTTTGGGGTTGTTTAGGAAGTAAATGCAAGCTTCAATAATATTACACAGGATTTATTAAAGGAAATGAAAAACACAAGGAAACATGAACTAGGAAAACAAACACATACTAGAACTAAGACAGGGAAAAGGAACATGATGGCATACACAGATCTATGGTCTACATGACAGGGAATGTACAACAGAGAACCAACAAACACAAGCACAAACACACGAGGCTAAAGATACATGAAACAGGAAACACCTGACAGGGGAGATTATGAGAGACGAGACACAGGTGTGAAGCGGGGCTAATACATGGCTAGACAGACACGTGGACACAAGCACATGGATAACAAAAACAAAACATGGACATGAACACGTGACTGAGGAAAACAGAACCAGACGGAACCTCACAGTTTAGAGCCAATCTAAACTAACTAACCCTGCTAAAATGGCAGATCACCAGTAAGACACTGATATCACATTCCTAAGCTCACTAGAAACATCCAAGCACCCAAAGGGAAAACTCTCACTGCTTTATTGTCAGTAAAATTACAGAAAATTATCACCTTGCCCTTACCCTAACCCTAGAGTTTTCTTTCTTCTACTGTAATCTATCCAAGTGCAGAATACCATATTCTAAACAAAATCACCCTGAATTAAAAATTTTGTGTGCAAAAAAAATGGTTCTTGGACAGCTTAAAACACTTGGAAGGGAACACAAACAAAAAGAGAGCCATCCTACCCATCCAGAGAGAAAAGCCAATTGTGCCTTCTTGGATTCCTGGCCACAGAGGGCTGTTGCATTACTATGGAACTTGAACTTACAATCTCCCTATGATGGGGTCAATACTTTCTGATTAAACCAAGAAATTATGTGATTAAAACCTGTGTAAGTAGGCAGTAAAAAAGTAGAGCTAAATACTGCTCCTCTAACACAAACCAACTTATGCCATGCACTGCAGTGACTGGATCTGTTCCAGAACTGGGACTTACTGCATCTTCACATTTAAAAATATTTTATAAAAAAATATAAAAAATATTTATAAAACATTTTATTTTGGCCAAAAATGAGTATGCACAAAAACTTTAGCAAGCAAATGTTAGTTTAGCAGTTATTCTAATGTCTGCATCTCATCCAAGCTGGGTGCCAAAACCCAAACTACTTAATGATAAGGGAAACATTAAGTGCTCAAAGGTTTAGTATAAAGCCTTACAAATTTGGCGTGTCACTAGATGGAAAGCTAAATAACATTACAGAGTTAGCCCTGCTGGTCTAGTAGTTAGGATTTGGCACTCTCACTGCCACGGCCTGGGTTCGATTCCCAATCAGGAAAAAGGTTTGTGGGCAGTGGTGGCCTAGTGGTTAGGACCTTGCCCTTGTGAACTGAAGGTTGAAGTCCTGGCCCAGGCACCACTGAGGTACCCAATGTACCAACCCACTACACTGCATCTTGGCGCTGTTGATAGCTGCCTACTGCTCCATGTGTGCATGTGTGATGGGTTAAATGCTGATGTCACATTTCATTGTGATATTTGACTGTGTTCACAATGACAGGTGGTCATTTTCACTTACAATTATGTTCCTACATTCCTTCCTTAAACTGAATTTATCTTTGTCATAGTCAGTGAATCACACACAAAGTGCACCACAATTAAATGTGACCTCTGCATTTAACCTATCACAGCAGGCAGCTCAACAGAACCCAGGGAGCAGTGTAGCGGGACAGTACCTTAGTGGTATCCAGGTCGAGACTTGAACCTGTAACCTTCTTTTCACAAGGGCAGCATCCTAACTACTAGGGTACCCCTGCCCCAAATGCATATTTCAGCATTTGGTAAGGGCTGAGGGCTTTAAAACTTAGTAGTGTAAATGTAGATGGTATAGCAATTCATGGCATATGTTTGAGTTGTGGGGTGACACCAAATTTCTCTTTTAGGTCTCAAGGTAAAAAAAAATCCTGGGGTTAAACAATAGAATATGAATAATATACTGATAACCACAACCACTGTATTGATTCCAAAAACACTTACAATTACCAAAATAACAAAGATAAATGTTATGCCTGACTCTTCATGCTAATTAAAAAAACCCAAGGAATACAGCTTGAAATTGATTTGAGTGTTTAGGCAATGAGGTAAATAGTAATTTGTATAAACCAGCAAAATATTTAGAGCATCCAGTAAATAATTACATGTAAGTGAAAGCCACATTTTCTTGTGGTAATAGGTTTAACAACAATTTTCTCATATTTCTGACTTCTGTTATCTCACTAGATCCAGTTAAATGAGCTTGATACAGTATAAGAATAACTGAGTACAATCTAATGTGATATTTTTGATGAAAATTTGTAGGGTTAGTTCTTCAAAACTAAAACTAATAAACTAATACAGTTATAAATAGAATAAACTGCTGCACAAATTTTTTTTGTTCTGCATAAAAAGTTTCTAAATGTATTTCTAAACACAGAGTAATCATCCTGACTTTAACTGAATGCAAAATGTGAAAGCTACACGGGTAAAGCCAAAAGTGTTAAACTCACTAGGGCACTGTATAGTAAAGTCAGAAAAGCAGGTTGTCTATGTGTAACGTTTAGGGGTTTACGAAGAAAATGCAAGCTTCAGATCTTGTAACTGGGGTTTAATAGGTAAAATAGAAAACAAGGAAACAACTAGGATAAGTAGAACACAAACGGAGTCAGAACAACAGGTTATGTATATCAGGCTTAGGACAGCGTGACATGAACATGTTATAGACCACAGAGAGGACCTTACAGTACCCCCCCCCCCTTAAAAGGAGCCACTGCGAGGTGACAAGACCAGACTAAAGAAAACTACCCAAAAAACACAGAACCAAGAACAGGAAACAAAGACCTAGACATGAAACAGAGACAACAACCAAGACAAGAGGTTAGACACGAACACAAGAACAGGGAATACAGACTGGGGCTGAGGGAATACAGCCCCGGGCTGAAGAACTCTGGTCCTGGACCCAGAAGATGCGGAGGCAGAGTCCGACGACATCACGACATCCAGGGGAAGCCAGGAGTCACCCGCGATGTCCAGGGGGAACAGGGCGGAGCCGGCGACGTCCAGGGGGAGTGAGCTGGAGACAGTAGGCCCAAGCAGAATATGGCATAGGTGGCGATGTCAGGGCACAGTTAGGCATAGATGGAGACATCTGGGTGGAGCTAGGTGGTGACGGTGACATATGGGTGGAGCTAGGTGGAGACGGCGACGTCTGGGCGGAGCTAGGGACTTACAGGGTCCAGTGACTTGGGGGCAGGACACGGTGGCTTCAGCACCATGGGGGTGGGACTCAGCAGCTTCCCTGATGCAGGGGCGGAGTCCTCTGTCGTCCCTGACGTAGTGGCAGAGCTCCCTGGAGCCACGTGCAGTGGCATGGAGGCTGTGCTCGGCAATGCGGAGGTGGGGCTCGGTGATGCGGACGAGGGGCTCGGCGATATCAGTGACTTCTGGGGAGAGCTCTCTGGCGATATCAGCGTTGTTTGTGTACAGCTCTCCCTCGAGGTTTGCAACCGCTTCAACGGTGTCTGAGTGAACCAACCCTTGTGTTGCACAACCGCTTTTGCAACATCTGGGTTGCGATCTCCCTGGTCGCTTGCAGCTCGCGGATCTGAAGATTCGACTCCCGGAGCTGATGAATCGACTCACCGGCCCGGGAAGCCGACTCGTGTGGCTTAGGGATTGACTCACCGGACTGGGGTGTCGAATCGTGAAGCGGAGCCTTCAGCTCGCAGGGCTGGCTCCTCTGCGAGTGCAGCAACTCCAAAATAAACACGCTCCCCAGCTCAAGCGTCTGAGCACTGGGGAGTTCCGGGACTTTGCCATTGAGCCTCTGAGCTGCCTCAGGAGGGATGTTATGCTCTTCCTCTGAACTGACTTCCCAAGCCAATCCTGGGCAGAGTGTTGTGAGAATAGGCCACACTCCTTTGCAATAACAGAAAGCATGCCTCCCGCGCCACAGCCCAGAGGAACATACACGGGAACCCACAAGGAACATATGCAGACTTCTCAAAGCCAAATCTGAGCCTCCCTCTTGCAGCTGACACACTTGTTAACTGGAACCACACAGAACCAGGCTTATAAGGGCTTTGGCCCTTGTGAAACACATAAGCATGATTGACACAACCATAGTGCCAAATGCCCCGGGGTGGCCCATCAAAGAGCTCTCAATTGCTCCCCCTGCTGGACCTCTAACCTTTACAGTAAGTGCTTATAAAAGAAAACACCTGACAAGTTGCTACCTGGCAGCAGTTTTTTTTTATCACAATACAAATGCATGAGACCCCAGAGGGTTGGGGAGACTCCATGCTGGCCACTAAAGTTGGCTGAATAAAGAAATAAACTGAATAAACATAATTCTTCTTTTATTTTAGATCTCACTGAGCTCAAGATCTTATTTTCTGACAACTAATATACTGTAAAAGCTATCTGTGTAAATCTGCTTTCTTTAAAGCAACCCAGAAATGATCATATTGTAATGGCCTCCAAAAAAGAAAGGAAAGTCTGATGACAAGGAGGTGTTGGTGATTATTTCTAGGTCATGAGACAAGAAGCTTTTGCTTTGTGTGAAAATGTCAAAGTCATAGCAGTCATCTGAGGTGCTAGTTGAAACTAACTTGTTTTATTATGGCCTAACACTTTGGAGTGCACTTCCAACTTGGAGCACATAACTGAGACTTTTGCTGAGGCAGAAGTATTTTATTTTATAATTCATATTCTATTCTTTGTACAATTTTTACTTCTAAATTTCTTTTTAACCGATTATTTATATATAAAAATGCACAGTCTCAGGAACGTTCAGGGTACATTTCACTACATGTTGTACTTGTATAACTACGTACATGACAATAAACCACTTGAGTACAGTAAGATGCTCTACAAGGTAAATACTGTATTTTTAATCAAATGTCTATGATGGGAGCCTTCAGGTAATGACTGGGCCCCATGTAACACCAAAACCACCCCTATCTGTGAGTGTGCTTGGAGGCACAAATGAGGCCCGTTTTGCAGAAACCACCCCCTCAATCACACTGCTGTTATCAGATTGTTAGCTCATCAGCTTAACCCACTCAGCATAAGACCTATTTGCTGAAGTTGTTTGCATGAATTTTAGAATGTTCAAAGTTCTTATTATTAATTATCATTATAAGCAGGCAGCATTTTCATGTTTGTCCAGTTTACATGCAACATTTTCTTCAAGCAAAAGAACATCAGCACTTTATTCTGCAAAGCAGAGAGGGAAATGGGTTGGCTCTAGCTTGCATCACATTTTAAGAGGAACAGGCCACAGATGACGCTGTGTTGTATGCAGCTAAACTGATAAGATCTAAGAGGTGCTAATAATAAGCAACTTTATGATGACTAGATGTGACTAGATACTGCAGACTAATGTGAAAGGAAGTAACACTGAGAAGTTTCTATTTAACCGCAGAACAGAATGTACAAAGACATGCAGTTTGTCCAAGCTTACAGTTCAGTTTACAGTCAGATCAAAGATTAAACTAAGTGGATTAAAAGACTAGTATAAAAATCTTTAAGTGCAGAAGCAGAGAAGATCACTCTGTGTGACAAAAAGCTATCATAGTAAACCTACTACCCTAACCACATTAAGAACTGTGGTAAATTCCCATAAAACGTTGCCACATATAAGTAATCATAAAAGAGATAATGATCTCTGTTAGGAATTATATATATTATTTTATTTTCTCTGGTTTCTAAGAAAGTACTATGATAATGAATGTGAAGTGGGTCCTGGTTTGATTAACTAAATCAGCATGCTTGCATTTGTGGCTTTGTATTTCTAACAATTTAAAGGAAAATAAAAAATGACAAATGATGTGACAAACGTTTCATTGTATCATTTTTGGCCAAGAACGTTTTGTACATTCATGGAGAGAAATTCTACAAATACCTAGAAAGAAAGAAAGCTAGGCAGGAACCAGTGACGTGTATTGTTAAAAACTGCACCCTTCAGAATAAAATCTAGTAGAAAACTACCTTTTGGAGCTTTTCTTAACCAGTAACAAATAGTATTTCTGTTTACCCCAGTTTGATGCCAAAAGAAATTCATTTTGTACCAAGTTGTATTATCTACCTACAGATACATTTTAAAAAAATTGTTTTGGTCTAGTCTGCACCAAAATAATTATCTTCGGTATAATAGCTTTATTGTACATCAGTAATGTAAACATTTCAGATGGCTTATGATCCAAAATTTCTGGGACAACTTGCAGTTGTTTTAATGATGCAGATTCCTAAATGCACATAAATACATTTAACTGATAAAAAATCTTCAAAAGCAAGGTCTTGAGCTCAGTGAGATCATTTGATAAGTTCAAAATCTGATAAACTAACAGCAGTGTGAAAGAGGGGGTCATAGTAGTAATGTGTATTTTGCTACATAAAACTTTTACTATTATATAGGAAGAATTTATCTTTTATTTAATGTTATCGGTTAATAATTTGTACATTTACTCCACTTTTATGAAAAATCTGCATAGATGAATAATCATCCATCCAAGATTCTTTTAAACAGATGTTTTGTCTGGTTTTAACTTAAATGTTCCTTCTGGCCGAAGCCCTTAACTGTACATGCCTAGTGTACATATTTCAATGTGCTGGTTATTCAGTGTTACTGTCAGAGAGCTTATAATCATTTCAGACTTCAACAACAAGATCTTCAGCTCAGTGAGATTATCTGATAGCCTAAACTCTGATAAACCAACAGCAGCGAGAGGGAGGGGGTTGTTTATTACATACCCTCTACTTTTTTCTGATTGTGCTAAACTGTGCTAAATCAGTTTGCAAGATTTGAAGAAACTTAACATGCAACAGTAAGTTCAGGAATGGGACTTGACTGTACAGCTTTCACGTGCTTCATTCCGTTCCACTAGTAATTAGTTAAAGTCAGGATGCTGACTCAGGGGTTTAGGATTATAATTATAGAAGTAGTTTCTTTGTGTAATAAATGAATTAAGCAGCCTACTTAAATCTTTTACTTACAGTGCTTTTTAAATAAGCAGAACACATCCCTAAACATGTTATCAAAATGCACTAGAGGAACAACAAGGCAGTACATAAGTTTGTGCTGACATTTATCTTGCTCAAATAACTGGGTGTTATGTGATGTTAACAGAAAATATAACAGAAAGTGAAATGTACACTCTGATCAGCCATATCATTAAAACCACAGGTAAGATAAATAAAACTGAATATCTACATATTTCTTTACAGTGGTACATGTCAGGGGGGTGAAAATGGTAAGGTTCTGAGCCACTTTGCAAAGGCCTTACTGTGATGGCTAGACGGCTAAGTCAGGGCATCTCCAAAACACCAGGTCTTGTGGTGTGTTCAAGGTATGCAGCAGTTAGTACCTACCAAAAGTGACCCAAGGAAGGACAACTAGTGAATCAACGACCAGGTCATGGGCACCCTAGACTCATTTATGCATGCGAGAAATGAAGGCTAACTCTTCTGGTCCAGTCCCTCAGAACTGAGATTTAACAAGTGAATGCTGACTCTAAAAGAACACAGTGCAACACAGTCAAGTTTGTAAGAGGTCAACAATGCCTACTGACTTACATCACAGAGTTTCAAACTGGGAGAAGCTGGTCAGTGTAGTGATAATATTCATTTTGCAGCTTTAAAATGACTCAGGGACTTCAAGAACCAAGTCTGGAGCACAGTGAGGTAATAAGCTAAATCAATCTGATAAGTATGAAATGTGATGGAAGGGGTCATGTTCACGCTGACGACACACAGTTATATGTTTCCACACAGCCTGGTGAGAAACACCAACTTAATGTAATTGAGGAATGTTTAAATGACATTAAACAGTGGATGCTTTTAAACTTCCTACTACTCAACTCTGATAAATTAGAAGTACTCATTATAGGGCCACCTGCAGCCCGGAGTAAACTGTCCAATCTCACAGTAACTCTGGAGGGCCATTCTGTTTCATCTTGTGC
>JBBPDA010154187.1:0-19274 GCA_037974385.1 Arnoldichthys spilopterus | reverse complement strand
ACACACACGTACACACACACACACACACACACACACACACACACACACACACACACACACACACACACACACACACAGGCAGGAGAATGTGTGTAGAAAAAGGGGTGAGAGTCTTTCTGCATCTTAAACACTTGTGTTTTGCACAGTGTGTGTGTGTGTGTGTGTGTGTGTGTGTGTGTGCTTTGTCAGTTGCTGAGCACAGTTGTTCTGGTCAGCAGTTTTCCACTTGTCGCAGGGTGTGTGTGACGATGTGTGTTAGAGTAGAGAGAGACACACACACAAACACACCATAGATTCTCTGATTTAATTAAGTGGGCGTAGCTTTGACAGACCAGTGGTGCATGATTGGCTGAAATGTTTGACTGACATCTGCATGAGCTGCCTTTCAGAAACAATGTGGCATTTCTGCAGGGAGCAGATTACAGACTCTATTCAGCAGAGCAGATATGACACACCCTGATAAAGGATATGTGTGTGTGTGTGTGTGTCCATTTCTTTAAAAAGAAAAAAAAAACTTCTGCTTCTCTCTCTCTCTCTCTCTCTCTCTCTCTCTCTCTCTCTCCCTCTGTGTCTGTGTGTCTCACTTCTCTCTCTCACTCTCACTTCTTTTTCTCCCCCCCCTCACTCTCTTTATCTCACTTATGTTTCTCTCGCCCTCTCTCTGTCTCTCACTTTCTCACATTCTCTCTCTGTCTCTGTCTCTCTCTCTGTCCTCTCTTTATTTCATTTATGTCTCTCTCTCTCTCTCTCTCTCTTTCTCTCTCTCTCATTTTCTCACATTCTCTCTGTCGCTCTCTCTCCCCCTCTCTCTCTTTCTCTCTCTCTCTCACTCTCTTTATCTCACCTCTCTCTCTCTCTCTCTGTCTCTCACTCTCTTTATCTCACTTCTCTCTCTCTCTCATCTTCATATTTTCTTCCTCTCATTCTGTCTCCACCTCCACTCCACTGCTCTGCATCGCTCCATGTGTGGTTGTATATGGGGTTGCCCTCACAGCCGTCTGGTGCAGTAACATTCTCTATTCTTCTGGAAAATCTGGAACATTGCTGCAAATATTTGATCATCAGAGACTCAACTCATCCCAGTAACTGTCAGTTTAAGCTGTTGGCATTTGGAAGATGAGTCTTATGCCCAGAACCGGGAGACTCACGAGGAGTTTCTGTCCTCAGGCTATAAGGCCTATGTCACCAGCTTTTAACTGCTACCTGTTAACCTCTTAACCAGGAAACACCACCACAGCCTTTAAATGGTGATAATAACCCTGAGTGATGCATATTCTACTGGTCTGGTATCTACTATTTTAAAAAAATATTCATATTTTTCTATATATTAATTACTTTCGGTTTTTAGAGTTTTCATTTTTGGATCTTTATCCCCCTCTAACTGGCAAAGTATTACTGCATACTGAATGAACCTGGAAATCTGTAGTAGTGCCAAAAATACAGATACTTGTCTTTCTGCACTGAGGTGATGTGCTACAATACACAGAATGCACCTCTAGAGTCAGTTTACTGGATTATTGTGGTCGTTTTGAAATGAATCCAACGACCCAAACCCACCTTCCTCTGACCCCACCCCATCAAACCATCAGGCTGTATGAAAAGTCAGGAAAGTTGGAAGCCTACCTGTACCTGTACACCTGTGCGAGTGGCTTAATTGTACTTCTGTTTCTGCAGGTTTGACTCGGGCAACGATGGCTTCATTGATCTGATGGAGCTGAAGATGATGATGGAGAAGCTCGGCGCTCCTCAGACTCACCTGGGCTTGAAGAGCATGATCCGGGAGGTGGACGAAGACTACGATGGCAAGCTCAGCTTCAGAGAGGTGTGTCTTGTCTATTACAGCACATTAGCCACACCCACTGACCCTGAAGTTACAAGGTGTGTTGCAGGACTGCTTTCTAAATGATGTGGCAACCAATCAGAAAAGATCCTTTATATAATAGTCTTAAAAGCACAGTGGCCTGTTAAATTCTAAAGAGCTTTGGTTCTTTATGGTAATGTTCCAATGAATTCTGTCGGTTTTCGTTACATAAAACCACATAAATGTCTTCACTGGACCCTGGATAACGAATAGAAATGTAGGAAATCGGCTCTTTAAACAAAGCAAGTGAGGTTTTCCATGGTATGGGCCCTTTAAAATACACAATGATTGACATGGTCTGGTTGGGCATCAGATATCCGTAATGCCAGTCATGTGTGTAAGCGCGGAGGTGGTTAGGTGCCCCTATGGCCACAGTGCCCGTTTTGGCTAAATCTAATTTTCCCCTACACAGACCCCTCCACCCCCCCCCCCCCCCACCACCACCACCACCACCACCCCCCCATTGGCAAAACTTTTTAATCACTGGCCCCTCCAACTGTCAAAAACACACAGCCATCTTTTGAGCACCTGCCCCTCTGATGGTCTCTGCCCTGCTTCATACACAAGTGCCATGATTAGGTGGACAGGCCACACACACTCACACACACACACACACACACACACACAGGTGATAAGCACAGCTGTGTGTGGAGCACAGTGGCTCTGTTGTGTGTCTGGCTCCGGTCTGTCTTTCTAGTGATTGAGACATTCCATAGGGATAAGATTACACACGCGCACACACACACACACACACACACACACACACACACACACACACACACACACACACACACACACACACACAGTGTCTTGCTCTGGTGAAATGTGATCTAAGGTCGCTGTGTGATTAAATTAGGGCTGTGAAACGTGATCAATAGCGCAGGAGAGGAGAGAAGCAGCCTGCAGGTGATAAACATAGCTGAAGCGGCTGCAGAGTCACAGCTGATCACTGTGACGTTCTAGCAAAAAAAATGTCTCAGACTCTTCACACACAAAGTCCTATAGAACTGAGAGACCCATTCACCTCGTAAAGCACTGACTCTCTCTGCCTGCTGATCTTTCTCTCTCTCTCTTTCTTTTTCACTTCCTCTTCTTTCTTTTTATCTAACTCTCCTTTCCTCCTTCCTCTTTGATTTCTCTCTCTCTCTCTCTCTCTCTCTCTCTCTCTCTCTCTCAGTTCCTGCTGATTTTCCGCAGGGCCGCTGCGGGCGAGCTGCAGGAGGAAAGTGGTCTGATGGCTCTTGCTCGCCTCTCAGAGATCAATGTCTCCACTGAGGGCGTGCGGGGAGCGAAAGACTTCTTCGAGGCCAAGGTGTGTGAAAGAGAGAGAGAGAGAGAGAGAGAGAGAGAGAGAGAGAGAGAGAGAGAGAGTGTTCTGGTTTAGATGAATTCCGTTTCCTCTACACCAGTTTGAACGGAGCGTGGACTCCTCCTGTTTAATCAACAACATGAGGTCAGACACTAGAGGGCGCCACAGAGAGGAGGGAATGGAGGCACACAGAGCTAAAAATGAATGTTTCAGTTATTGAAATAATATGCACTGTAATGTTGAATTGCACTATAATATTAAATAAGCACTTCCATCCTCCAAACCACAAAAGAGGTTTGGGAAGCCTGCATTACTGACTGATGAGCTCAATAGCTAAAAGTAAAGGAGTTGAAAAGCACTTAAAACATTTCCATTTTAAAAATGTAATGGAATTTAGAATATTGTATTCTTCTGTTATTCTGAGTGAACAAACAAAACATAAACCATTTACAACCTGCGACTTTTCCCAAAAGCTCCATAGGTGCCCATTTATGTTGTCCTCTCTTGCTCTTGCGCGCCCTCTGGTGGCTAATCAGCCCTGACACATTTACAGAGTGGCAGTTCTCCCCCCAACTGGCTCCCTCTAGTGGCAAAAGAAGAACCATGGTTACATTTGCCCCTTTCGCAAGTTTATATCGATATTTACATGACTATTTCAATCAAAATTAATATCCTTGGTATGAAAAGCAGCTTTTAAATAATAATAAATTTAAAAATAATAAAAATAAAAAAATTTCCCCCCCAAACAAGCTCCTATTGAAGCTTTTGTGGCCTAAAGGGGCTTCTGACATCCGAGAGGTCTGAGTACTGACGTCACAACAAAGGGAGAAAACGTCATTTATTGTGTATTCTTATAATAAATATCTATCTCTCTCTCTCTCTCTCTCTCTTTCTCTCTCTCTCTCTCTCTCTCTCTCTCTCTCTCTCTCTTTCTCCCTATATGTGTGTGTGTGTGTGTGTTATGCTCAGGCTTTGTCTGTGCGCAGTAAGTTTGAAGAGGAGCTTCGTGAGGAGCAGGAGGAGAAGAAGAGGATGGAGGAAAATAGAGAACAACGACGTGCTGCGTTTAAAGAGCTACAGTCTGCATTCTGCTCCTAAACACACACACACACACACACATGCACGCATGCGTACACACACACATACAAAAACAAGGTTCTGTGAGCAATGCCGTAGAACCTTCCACTATATGGTTCTTTAGAGAACCAAATATGTTCTATGACTTTGGCTTTCAGTCTTTTAAGCCTTGGCTGCCACAAGTGGCCGGTGTTGGTACAGCGATGCCAATATTTCAGAATTTGTCCAACATAATGATTAATATGACAAAAAGACTAATTTTAAATGAAATTATTAAATTATTATTGCAATAATTCACAAAAGTAAAGCATCATATTTAGTTAGAACTGGTAGCTTAGCTTAGTCGTGCTAAGCTGTCTGCATTTAAATGAGTCTCCTTAAAGCTTCGTAATATTACCATCGTATTCAATGGGATGCTCCCGCTATTGTTTAGCAGCTATATTTATGCCGAGACATTTTGAGACCTCCTATGGACTGCGGTAGCTTTTGTGTTCAAGGGGTCGTTAAAGGTTGCGAACCCCGGTTCTACGGCATTGGGCAAAGAACAATTTCTGACACCTTTATTGTGAACAGCGTCATTAAACATACGAGAACAACGCTCACCGGCCTTTAAACTATGATCATCATTCTGAACACACACACACACACACACACACACACACACACTAGGGGTTGCATAGATTTGTCCACTAGTCTGGGCCTCTGTGAACAGGGTAACTGAGCCCAATGGCAGCAGTACACTGCGATTTTGGGCCATCCAAGACAAAAGATGACCCCTGTCAAAGTAACATGGAAATGTCTTTGGTCTTGCCTCCAGAATGGTGGTCCTATGTCAAACCGTAAGAGGTTCTTAATCTTGTAACAGAGAGCGGAAGAGCGTCTCAAAGTGTGACTGCTGCTAAGACCTACGTCTGCTAACCAAACAGCACAGAATATGATTCGGTAGGTGATCCATTGCTCAGGTTACACACACACCACACCTGATGGGATATGTTTATTAGCCCCATGCTGCACAGTGTGCCCCCCAAACGCCTGTAGAGAATGATTAGACTGTCTGTAGGCGCCTTAAGCCGAACAAAAACCCTCCTGCAGTAAACCCCACGCCTCATAACACCACATCTGCTGCTGGCGCCTGGTAGCACACGGCTAACAAAGTGCTTTTCGCTGATGCCACATGGTAAAGACAAGTAGCCGACTAGTGAAAACAAACAGCTTTGCATCTCCTAACACACACACACACACACACACACACACACACAGCAACATGGGTATGGTTCCTTATAACACAGGCATGCACATTTGCGTTTCATACGCACACACAGACGCAAACACATTTACACACACACACACACACACACACACACACACACACACACACACACACACACACACACACACACACACACTACATGTTAAACACTGTACCTCGTAATCATATACGCAGAAGCACAGCTGTACTGTAAAGCATCACTGTAACTGTAGCTATAGAAGCTCACACACACACACACACACACACAGACACGGCTTTAAGTGCGTGAGCCTATTTTACTCTTAGAAGTCATTCTATTTTTAAATAATTATACAGATGTTTAATGTTTATTTAGGTATTAATAATGATAAATAAGTAAGCCAATAAATGAATAATCGCAGGTATAACTTTAACAAATCTGTAAAGTTGGATTTTGTGGAGCAAATACTTTTCATGACCAAGCGTAGGCTGTAGAAATGAAGGGAACAAATATGGTCAACCTTTTTGTTGTTGTTTGTTTTAATTGATTAATTGATTTAAACCATGTCTTTTTATTGAACACTGTTTGATCTTTGGTTCTTCATGTTTAACGTTAGGCTACTGATGTTGCTGAATTTTCATAGAATACATGATTAAATTGGTGTATTTTTCAGAAAAATTTGTAATTTCTTTAATATTTTGAAGCATTTGTTGGTGTTAGATGTGTGTGTGTGTGTATGTGTGTGTTTGTGTGTGTGTGTGTGAACCAGACAACTGAACAAATGTTCAACCCGCAGAAATGCAATAATGCTGTCAGTGGTGCAGAAATTCCACTGATATACTATGGGTGTCCAAAAGTATCTGGACAGACTTTCTCAGAAGTGTATTCTGCTGATTTAAGGCACCTCCCTGAAGCACTGAGCCTAAGTTCACCACAAACCCCCAGCACTGGGCTGCAGCCTTTGACTGAGGGACCTCGTAAATGCTGGTGTTCCATCCAGTACCTTTGGAAAGAAATGGAGTCGTGCTTATGATCCGGACTAATGCCTGCAGTCAAATGCTCACAGCAATGTTCCAGCATCAACACCAAACCTTACTATTTCTCTCAGCCCACAATCAAATGCTCACAGCAATTTTCCAGCATCAGTACACGGCCTCACTAATGCTCTCGTGCCATCACAGAACCAACAAATTCACATACAGCCAATGGCCATTTACGCTGACATTCTAAGGAGTGTTTCAGCCATGTGCTGCCTTTTGAATGAACTGCAGTACAGGGCAGCCAATCAGAAACGAGAGCATTTACATATACAAGTTCTAAAGGCACTAACATCTTTCCTTTTCCAACATTTCAACTCTTTTCCCACCAATGATGAGGCATTCCATCAATAACTACTCTCCGCCTTTCCCACGTCAAGATTCCAGATTAAAAAGTTGGTCAGATAAAGGAAGAACAACATGTCTATAAAGTGGCACCACCACTAATGGCAGCCATATTGCATCATGTTTTGCCAATCGGTTTGACTGCGAGGCTTGGAAAATGACCTCAATGCACACCACCACTGGTCTTCCCGGGGCTTCCGAAGGATTCCAAAACTGACTAGTGGGCTTCAGTGAACGCTTCCTAAATAAAATGACATAATCCTGGACCCAACCTTATGTTCTTTCATAGGGTCCAAAATTTCTAGCACTGCCAGTGGTTATTTAGCTCTGTGTTTAATGTTCTAAAGCCTTGATTTCAAGACTCTTATAACTTATAGAGGTACAAAATTATTATATGATTATATGATAAAATGGCTCATTACATATAGCAGTCTCTGCAGCTGGATTCCTCTCCAATTTCCATTGTAAGAACCAGGTCTTGCGCCATCTTGTGGACCTCAGAGGCAATGCTGTCTGAGTAGAAGTATGTACCAAAATAAGTCTATTAAATACATTTAAAATATTGTAAAAAATGCAAAATAAGTAACAACACTTGGTGACATATCCATATGACGTACGATATTGTGATACTACACAGTATCATTTTTATTCTCCCACCTAAACTAATGTTTTGTTAGAAAAAAAAAAACATTTATTTTTTAATAATACTTTTATTCATCGTTCCTGTTACAAAGATGTTACAAAATTATGGCATTTCTTTTACAGACCACAGCGGCCCATCGGCCAATAGTTCAATGTACAAATAGTAGTCAGCGTTTACTTTAAAAAATGTCTTTTGTTTGGTATGAAAAAGTAGACTTTTAGAAGGATCAAACGTTTTACAGACATAATGATACTGATAAAAAAATCAACGATTTCTGATTTACAGTACATTTATTTGATTGATTACTTAAAGAGAAACAAAAATATCAGCCTACTGATTACCTCTGCTAGTGAAAATCCTTCTGCTCTGTTTGCTGGAAGCAAAAAAAGGCCACACTTTCAGAGCCAAGACTCCATTTCTAACATAAGTACTATAATATCATATCTAGGGTTGATAAGAAAATAAAAAATATACAGTGTGCAACTACCAATAACATTGTGCAGCGCTACGTGTAAAATTCCATTTCAGTAGATACTGAATTATCCTCTAAATGCTTGTGCCGACATCTCCTCTTGAGAAAGCGTCATGTGGCTTAAGCTCCAACATGAGTCAACTTTTTTATCCGGAGCATAAAAGCCCTCCAGCAAGCATGAGCTCCTTCATCACCACATGAGAGAAAAGAAAAGGTCACCAAGATGCTCTACATCTTGTAGCGCCGCTGTTTGTGTTAGAAGGGCAGTGGGCCGGACTGAGGGACTGGGATGTCAGATCTCAAGGGTTTAATTGGGATTTGTTGTGTTGGGGGTGGGGGGTGGATGTAGGGGTGGGGATGTGACAGCGTTTGTCACCAGGGGGAGGGTGTTAGTTGTATTTGTCAGCTTGTGTGGGAAAAGTGAGTGATTATTTGTCATTGTGAACGCTCCACAGCACAGCACATAGTGCACCATTTGCATCTGCATTTAACCCATCTGTGAAGGAGCATTGGGCAGCTGATGTGGGCAGCACCAGGGAGCTGTGCTTGGGGATGGTACCTTGTTTATAGGTGAAGGTACCTTGGTGAACCTTCAGATCACAGGGGCAACTCCCTAACCATTACACCACCACTCCCCTGTATCGTATTTGGCGGTGTGATTTGTACTTGTCAATGGCGGAGGGGTGGAAGGAATTAGGGTGGCAATTATATTTGTCTGCCTCACAGGTGCCAGTCAAAATTGTCGACCTGGGAGTGGTGTTGGGGTGGGGGGTGACGACTAAATTTGGCAACTTCAGTGGTGGTGATCATATTTGTCACTGTTGGCTGGTATTGTGGTAATTTTACTTGTCCATGGTGAATTGGCCAACCAGGGAGGGCAAATGCCTGGTAAGTTCGGACAGTAGGCCCCAGACCAAATTAAACCCTGTCATACATATACATATCTTCATACTTGGGAAACAGTTCAAGGAATACTGTAAATGTAAATCTTTTGGAAAGAAATTGAGGAACCGTCCCTTTAAGTGGTGAAATTGACCACTTTAATGTAAAATTGCATGTTCTTAAGGCACAGAAAACCTTTACTGATCCAACCGGCACCACAGTCACACTGGTATTGACCACATCTATATTGCTCCACGGTGATTTAACCCTTATTCAGTCAATGTTTGTTCCTATTTGGTGCTATATCGCCTCTTGAGACATTTTATTTCAATCCAACGCAAGGCTGGCTGGTATGAATTGGACTCAAAATCCAAAAAGAAAAAGATTTAAGAAAACATCACCCAGCTATATCTGGGAACAGTAGAAAGACCCAGGAGCTGTTAATCACCTGGTACCCATAGCAGCAATAGTGGTGATAAACTGAAATTAGTAATTGATTGGGATCCTCAGAGACTGTCCTGATTAGCATATTAGTGTCCATTCAGGTTCTTGAGAAGTTCCTGGAGGAGGAGGAGGACGAGGGAGTGATGAAGGCTGCACTATACTTCATTTTAACTACCCGCGATATGGCTGCTGTTTGTGCACATCCTCAGAAATCAGCATAAAGATACCACATGGTATGGGGGCAATATAACACCACAGCAGCTATGACAACACAAGAGACGGAGCTTGCTTATGAGGGTGCAACATAAATAATGCAAGGACCAGAAACTACGTGCAATTTTAATAACACTGTACACTGTAACAAAAGGTATTTTGGAATATTTTGACTTACAAAATACATGCTGCTTCAGGGAATTCAAGGCCCTTAATTGACACTTGAGACGCCCCAAAACCTCCCTAGCAAAATCCAGTCATTAAATCCTCAACTCCCCCCACAAATTTGTTCATCCCACAGTTGGGTTATTTTTATCTTCTGATCTCTCCCCTCCCCCACCCCCAACATTTTGACATTGGGAGAAACCCTGACCACAATTGCCACTGGGTTTTTGCACACTGTTTCCCCTATAATTTTTCCTTTAGCTAGCTAACTTGCTATTACGATCGTGCTATTGCTAGTCAAGCTGAAATGCTAGCTGTATTAGCCCAACCTGCTGTAGAGCTCTTTCACTCAGCATGCTAGCCAGCTTTAGCATGCTGTCTTATTATTATGTTTAGGCATCAATTGCATTTTGACTGGCTGTAGAAAATGGAAAATTTAAGAAAAAACCATTACTATACTTTACAGTGAGGTCTATAGATGTATGACTCTCATGGCACCCCTTGTCCACAATCACCTGCAAGCTAAACAACGGGATAGGCAGCTCAGCTGTCCCCATGTTCTTTGCTGACCTTGTGCAAAATCAGAAGTAGTTAGGGTAGGTGTTCCTGTGCTAGCCAGGGATGTTTCTGGCCTGACCTGCCCCCTAGTGGACAGCTGTGCCAACAGTGCTCCTCATGTACGAGCAGTGGCACACATACGTATAGTTAAAATGAAGTAAAGTGCAGCCGTAAGAGGTTGGAGGTTGTTGGTCACGAGTGGAATGCCCATTTGCATGTACAGACTGGACAAGAAAAGAGAATGGATACACGTGGGGCTATTCCATCTTGTCGTTACCTTCGCCGTTGACCTGCACCACGCATTCCTTGTCCCGAGAGTTGGTGTGTGTGTTGGGGACGGTGAGAGGGCAGAGGTGTGTGTCAAAGTAGCGCATGGCCTCCGAGCTGTTCCGCCGCACATTGCCTCGTAGAACCGTGGCCTTGGAGAAGCGCCGGCCAAACTGGATCTCATCAGGTAAGTACGATGTCCTCTTGTGGTAGGCGGAGCCCGTGCCCTCCTGGGAGGCAGACAGGAACACCACCAGCTCGAAATGTGTCTGGCTGCCAGGCGGAAGAACGCGTTTCAGCGGGCTGTCTGGTGTCAAGGGGTGGATGAAGGTCAAAGGTGACAGGAAGAGGGGGCAGGGTCGGGAGCCCAGGCCATCCAGCAAGAAGTCCAGGGAGGTCTGGTGCAACGTCATGTCGTCACGTTCTTCATAGAGTACGGCGCTCACGCAAACGTCCACCAGTGGCCTGGAGAGGAGGTTGCACACACGGAACATCAGGGAGCGCTGGCCTTCCAGCTCACACACCACAGCCTGTGGGCTGAACAAGATCCCGCTGCAGCGCTTCTGCGGGCGAGAGAATTTTGCCACAAATGCACCTGCGAGGGGTTTGCCCAGGAGGAAGGAGGAAGAGAAGTCGGAATTTAAAAAAGAAGTTAATTTCCATATATTTCGAGTTCAGTTCATACATCAGGATGTTTTTAGTTATGCTAACATTCTTTCGTCCATTTTTGTAGTTAACAGTACAGTGTCAGACAGTGTCAATCAGTGTCAGAAACCACATAAGTGAGACTGTTAGAGAGCACTGAATTCCTTAACATGGTTTAAGGAGAGTGGAATGTTTTCCACCTGCAGTGCTTCACCTGCAGTGACTTTACGTCCATATATTTTATATATATGTACCAATATTTTATATTAAATGAAAGTCTAGAACATACTTGTTAGTTTTTAACAGAGGAGGATCACCCAATGGGAGCACACCCTTGCTCCTACACCACAAACCCACACACATGCCATGTGATGGCACGTTAAACAAGGGGGATGACATCTGGTCATCTGGCCTCAGTGACATCGTCGTAATAGACCTATTTGATATCCTAGTAGCTTGAGAAAGCTTCCCACAGGTTTGTGGTGTGTGAGTGAGCATGATCACATGCTAAATAACTGGTCCGATCTATTCTGTAACTGACTGATCATATAATCACAGAACACCCTGGAAATGAATTGGTTGTGTGGATTCAGCCTTTGCTTTGTGTTTTTTTTGTGAAGACGATTTCTAACCACAGGTCAGTATACATGACCCACTGGTTCTTTGACTTTAATCTAAGCAGAAAATTGTTTGTTGTACTCCCAGTGTCTCAGTATTCCAACTAAAGGCAGCCATGTTGCAGCATGTTTTGTGTCTCTGCCTGACTGAAGGGTGGGAAAGTGACATTAGTGCATAACCCTCTATGGAAGTATGTTACAGATGTAGGTCAATATACAATATACTTTCACCTACATCTGTAATATGAATGCAGCATTAAGCTTCTTGCCCAAGGACTCTTATGGGTGTAGTGTTGTGATTTACTTAAATCATTTCAAGCAAGTGTTTTTCTATGAGCTTTGGCTCTCTGTGTTACACATATTTGCATAGTGAAGTGTGGGCGGGACCCATACCGAAAGATAAATTCTTTTTGTTACTGTGACATATTAGCCACTTGTTGGCACAAGTGAGAGGGAGTACATGGCCTAAATCAATGCTGTTCAATACACATCACAAGTTCAACCTTCAGTCTGAAAACATCAGCTTTTGCTTCCAGAAAAAGCCAGAACACTGTGGCCTGGATACTGCTATTAGTAATACTGAGTGGAATTTCATTGTAGTGCTAGGTCTTTTGGACCCACAAATCTTTTTTGTCATAGCCCTTTGTTGTTTAGGGCCCTTGGTTAACCGGGGGTTCCACAAGAATGTGATGCTCACTGCCACTTGAAGTTATTTCTTTATTATTATTTATTTATTTGAAGAAATAAAAATTTTATTTTGTTTTTTCCTAAATGTGACTTTTTCCTGATTAAAACGAATTATTTCTTTTTAATTCTTGCATGTGATTAAGGCCGGAGGTCCCCGAGTCAGATGTCCCTTAAGGCAAAAAGATACCTACCAGTGATGAAGGCCTCCAGCATGAGTCCTAGCAGCATCTGCAGGGCAAGGAGGGCAATAGCAGTGGGGCAGTCGGCGTTGGGGTACATGGTACCGTACCCTATGGTTAGTTGTGTCTCCAGAGCGAAGGAAAATGCAGCCGTGAATCCGGTCACATATTTGACGCATAGCGTGTGACCTGGAGGTGGGTTGTCATGGTCCACGACCAGGTCACCATTGGCCCGAGCCAGCAGGTACCACAGGACAGCAAAGAGGAGCCAGTGGAGAAGGAAGGAACCGCAAAAAGCCAGCACCACCCAGCGCCAGCGCAGAGACAGCCACGCACCCCACATGTCCCGCATTGCCCCCAGCCAGGTCGCCCGTCCACCAGCCGCTGGGCCCCGCAACAGGCTACGTCCATCCTTGCTGACCAGTCGCTGATGGCTAGTGGGTTTTGCAATTAGTGGTGAGGTGGACTTCCTGTCCGAAGCACTACTGTTTCCAGTGGTGGTACTTGCCATGGTGGAGGGGTGGATGGATGTGTGAGGATAGAGTTGATGGTGGTGGTGGTGGTGGTTGTGGTTTGGACCTGAAAAAGGCAGAAAGACAAAGAGTTAGTGAGAGGTCAGATCTGAGATGTCTCAAGCAGCCAACTACAAAAATTATTACCCCCATCACTAGACTGTTTACCTCCCTTAAAGTTCGTTTGAGGAACCACATTGTAACATAATGTAAATCCTTGAAATGTCCAACAGTAAGTTATCCAGTCTTTTTCAATTTTCTTTCTGTGGTATCTAGGTAGATCTACCTAGACAAGCCCTCCCGTTGATCAAGCCTTCAGGAGTTGGACTGATGTCCTACTCTGTCAGATTAACCACCAACATAAAGAGGAAGAAGGATCGGTCAATCACGTTCGGGATGGGGCCAGAATTGTAAGTGGCAACAACCTTTTAGACCTTTTGGAAGTTCTAGACATGCCAAATGTCTGATAAACAGCAGCAGGAGTTGCTGAAGGAGTCACTGTAGAAATGCAACATTCAAACGGCTGTTACAAGCTTTTACACAACACCGAATGTCCTTACATGCTTCAGATGTCCGTGTTCGATCTAGAACTGATTTAAAAAATGGTCATGTTCAATGACGTTAGCTGTGTTTCCAGCGAATATCTGCTGATACCAATATGATTTCAATGTCTTCATGCATCCGTAGGTTTGGCTCTTTGACACTGCAGCGTCAACAGTAATATACAACAGCAAAATCACAGAAACAATGACACTTAAAGATTAAAATTGCAGGATTTTAGATTTAGGATTTGTTTATTTTGCTTCAGTTTCTGATCCGCTTATTCACATTTCCACAAATATTCCAGTTTATCCTACTTTTGGTTCCACTCAGGTTTTGTCACAAAACACTTTTTATATAGGAGCTTAACAACAGTGCCATGAGAAAGAGAGAGACAACAAGACAGAGAGACAAAGATACATAGACAGAGAGAGAGAGAGAGAGAGAGAGATAGAGAGAAAGAGAAATAGACTGACAGAGAGACAGAGGTAGATAGATAGATAGATAGATAGATACATAGATAGATAGATAGATAGACAGACAGATAGACAGATAGATAGATAGATAGATAGATATATATATAGATAGATAGATAGATAGATAGATAGATAGAGGGAGAGAGAGGGGGAGAGAGAGCGAGCTGTGTATACTGTAAGTCTGTGCTGGCGTCGCTGCCAGCTGATTTAATTAGTGATCTTTCACGAAGGGGGGGAGTGTGTGGAAAAGGCTACAGGAATGTTATTTAATTCCCTTCTCTTTCATTTCTCTCTCTCTCTCTCTCTCTCTCTCTCTCTCTCTCGTTCTGTCTGGGGCTGCAGTAATTGGGCTGTTGGGCAGTACAAACTGCAGTGTGCTGAAATGATTAGTTATGAAGGCAGCAGAGGGAGGCTGTTTTTATCTTCTTGCTGGACTGTGTTAGAGTGTTTGAGTGTTAGCATGAGGAGAGACAGGTAAAAAACCCCCACAGCCTTAAAGAAATAGTCCAGCCAAAAATTAAATGCACCCAGCCCCCAACCCCCCTCGGGACCCCAGTACCCCAGTACCACCAGCCAAGACTTGTTCTCCTTTTACAAACTCAGTCAAGGAAGAATGTCACAGATTTTATGTAGTTCCCACCATCTTGCCCCCAACCAGCCACAAAAGCTTTTGTGACCGACAAAAACACAAAAAGTCAAAACATATTCGTTTTTTTTTTATATGTAGCCATTTATCCAGGAAATAACATGAAAAAATTAAGACATTTAAACATTAAAAAAAAAGAAAATATTCAAATGGATTTATACCTAGCTAGCTACATCAGTTACATGCATTTTTAGACCAATCAATGACCTCTGCCAAAATGTGATGCTTTGTTATTATTTGTTTTTAATTATTATGGTGACAATAACATTTGTCATATTAAAAATTGTTGGTTAAATTGTCTATATATTAGGAAAAAATATTGCTAAAATTATAAACAGTACCACCATGACCCACTAGAGGGCAGTGACCTAAAGACTGAAAACTCATTACGTTTAAGGAGAATTTATGTCGTTTTTACAGCTAAAATTTCCTTTTACTTCAAATAGTAAATTGATAGAGCTGCAAATTTCCGTACTGTAAAGCAAATAATAAAAAACACTAAGAAGTACTAAAACAGTTAAAATAACAAGTCTTCCATTAAAACTATTTCATTATCAATTTTTGGGGCAACTCTCATTGATGTTTTGTTTTAAAGAAGCGAAAGTGACAGTATAATTTATCATATTTAAAATTGTTTGGTGAAATGTCTATATACTTCAATAATTTTGTGATAAAAAAAGAAAGAATTAAAAACTGGGCCACTGATGGCCTAGTGGTTAAAACGTTGCCTTTGGGACCTGAAGGTCGCAGGTTCGAGTCTCGGCCCGGGCACCACTGAGGGTCCCTTGAGCAAGGTACCGTCCCACTACACTGCTCCCCGGGCGCTGTTGGTAGCTGCCTGCTGCTCGAAGTGTGCACGTGTGATGGGTTAAATGCAGAGGTCACATTTCGTTGTGGTGCTTGCTTCACAATGACAAATAGTCACTTTCACTTCACTACCACCATGATCTAAAGACTGAGAACCACTGTTATAGGTCAAGAAGTATTTTTGCAGTATTTACAGATAAAATCTGCCTCATATAAAATAAAAATAAAATCTGCTCAAATAGTAACATGATAGAGACACAATTTTCATTATAAATTTTATTTAGGGGAAATAAAATTTATGGTATTTGTTAGGTCTCTGTTATACACCTTTTGACCAAAAAATGGGATCAGTGTTGACCAAAACTGCTTCTTTGCCACTATAGGCAATGCATGCCCCATGCCTACCACAGTAATTTTGTCTGTGGGGGAGGGGCAAAAAAGTGGTAATTGACTTTTAGGTTTAAAATGGGCAAAAATATGTTTTTACTGAAGAATAATGAAGAATTTTGTTCCCAATGCATTACAAACCACCTTTAAGAATTTTTTCTCCATGATATTGCCTGTTGGTCTCTGTGTAAATTTGGATAACCAGCGTGACGGTCTCTTTAGGGCAGGGGTGCCCAGTTCTGGTCCTGGAGGATCCATCACAGTTGGATAGTTCCCCTCCTCAAACACACTCATTAAACCTGGCCATGAACAGGTGAGCTGGACCAGGTGTGTTTAAGCAGGGAAATCATTCAACTGTGCTAGACACCGACCCTCCAGGACCAAAGTTGTTCACCCCTGCTATAGAGGGTATGCACGTGAGGTCACAGTAGGCGGAGCTTATTGTGATCACACCCACTGAGTGTCAGAAAGACAAATTTTCACTTGAATTGCAGTGTTAGTGTTCTGCTAGAATGCCCTGAAAACAAACAGAAGCCATCTAAAATGGGAAAGCGTTGTTGTGTGATTGTATAAACAGATTCAAGAAGAAGTGGGAGTGATATTTTTACAGACTGCCTAAAGCTAAAGAAAATAGTTTATTAACTGACTGTCTGAATGCATTTATAGCTTGTGTAATGATACTGTCTCTGAGCCTCGAGCTTCATGCATGAAAGGCTCTATAGCATTTGCCTGATGGAAGACGGTTAAATAGACTTTGTTTATGGAAGTTTGGGATCCTTGCAGATTCTGTTGACTTTCCTGAGGCAGACTGTGTTGTAAATGTCCTCCAGAGCTAGAAGCTGCACTCCAATGTTCCTCTGTGCTCTTGACTCAGCCTGCTATAGAACTTTCTAACCTGCTGCTGTTCAGCTGAGAAACCACACACAAATACAGTGACTTAATGTGCTCTCTGTGGTGTTGCTGTAATACGTCATCAGCACCTGTTTTTCAGCATTCGTAGGAAAAGCAGCCATGGCTGTGCCTTCTTCATCAGTGTCATAGTGTTTGCTGTCTATGAGAAGTCCTTGGAGATATGTACCCCTAAGAACCTTAAGCTTGATTGTTGCTCTACCCTGTCTCCACTGATGAAGACTGGAGCATAATCCTCAGCACATCTTCCATAAGTTGAGGGACACCAGATCTGCTCTGCTCTGTAGGCTGATTCATTGTTCTTAAGCCTAATCACTGTTGACTAATCACAGTTATACAATCATGCATTAAAAGGGGGTAAAGGATGGGGCTCAGTGCACAACCTTGCAACGTGCCTGTGTTCAGTGTTATGATGGAGGAAAGATGGGGAGCGATTACATAGTGATAGACTGAGGTCTAGTTGGTGTAGTTTATGAGTTGACAGCAGTATTAAAAGCAGAGCTTTAATCTACATATAGCTTCCTTTTGCATGTGCTATGTTCCTCCAGGGGAGTCAGGTCTGTGTTGAGGGCTAGAGAGATGGCATCCTTGCAGATCTGTTAGTCATTCTAAGCACTTCATTATTGTCAGTATTATTATTTTTTATTGTTATTATTGTCAGGGCAATTGGACAATAATCATTCATATTCCTGATGTTTGTTTTAATCAGTGCTGGCACAATGACCGCTGACCTAATGCATGCAGGGACCATTTCCAGCAACAGAGAAAGATTAAAGACATTTGTAAATACCTCAGTAAGCTGCTCAGAGCAGTTCCTGAACATGCGAACTGGGACTCTGTCCGGGTCAGTCGCTTTACGCGGTGGGGGCCTTTGCATGCCCTGTCTTTACAGGTGGATGTGAGGTTGTGACTCAAAGTGGGCCAAAAACGAGGGAGACGAGGGTGCCTTTGTGGTCAAATACTCTAATACTCTAATACTTTTTCACTTTCCCCTAGTGTCCATGCTGTTAAAAGAGCCTTCCACACATGTCCTGTAGGCCTTTTTTTTGTCTCTTTTTAAATTTGACCTAGCAACATTGTAGGCTGTGCAGTCCCAAGCTTTGAATGCCTGGTTACTTGCCATTAAATGGTTTGTTTATCCATGTTTTGTGTATGGAATTTTTTAATTTGCTATTTTATGGTGACATTATCCACACAGCTACGAATGACCATATGTTCATTGCCAGATCCAACGTCTATATGCAGGCTGTCATGATATGATGAAGCTTGGACCCAATCGCACGCTCAACAACACGGTTTATTTGCACTTTGCAAAAAGGTAAGTCCATCAGGCGTAATCAAGGTCAAAACACAGTCCGAGTTCAGAACAGGGGCAAACAGGAATGCTAAAGGCTAAGGCTAAGGTCTAGATAACAACTTACGGTCGGTACACAAAGGCTATGGCTAAGGATGCTAAGGCTAGGAATAATCTAAGGCTATGAATATGGCTAGGGATGCTGCAGAGTAACAAACAGTATGCTTTGCACCCACCTAGTGTTGGGTGCGAGCTTAAGTAATTCCCATTATCAGTCCTTTAATGCACCCCACCTATGCGAGGCTTGGCGCGGAAGCTACTTCCGGGGTAACGGATCCCGGCCACCAGGTGGCGGCACCTCTCCCTGGACTCCATTCCTTACACAGGCATCATAAACAGTGGAAGGTGGTTAGGGTGTCCAAGAGTGACGTGAAAGTGACTTGTCATTGCAGCGTGGAATTATGACAAGCACCTGGGGCATTAGTATTCCAAATCTGTGGAGCAGTGACTCTCTGTAGCAGTGTGGTTTGTGCACATTGTGTCATTATTCATATAAACACAAAGCCCTTCACCCTTGCTCTTTCTGGAGTTTACTGTCCTGTCAGTTTGGTACACTAGTTCTGTCAGTTCGGACTGACTAGTTAGCTCCACAGCTTCATTGGGAACCAGGTTGTTAAGCCATGTCTCCATAAGAATCAGCACACAGTTCGGTTTATTGGTAAGTGAGAAAGATGCTTGGTAGCAATGGTCTATATGGAGCCTTTCGTAGCCGGGCTTGCGCACCAGCATGCCATCCCAGCTTATGCTTCTTTTTCCCACCTCAGCGACGTAACAATCTAGGGAGCTGCCAGTCTTCTGGTTATCTTTGTTGGGATACTACTGATTGACCGATGTTAAGCAGCATGTTTTCTGCCTAGAAAAGTGAACAGATTGCAGCTCATACAAACAACTGTCACTTTAACCATGTTTTCAGGCCAGATGCTTTTTAAATGTGCAAGTTTAAAAAAGAATATAAATCACAGAAGCAAAGCAGCAAGACAAAGACACTTTATGTGGGTGTGGGTGTGGGTGTG
>JBBPDA010154170.1:0-19274 GCA_037974385.1 Arnoldichthys spilopterus | reverse complement strand
TCTCTCTCTCTCTCTCTCTCTCTCTCTCTCTCTCTCTCTCTCTCTCTCTCTCTCTCTCTCTCTCTCTCTCTCTATCCTTGAGCTAGTGCATTTGCAGCTACTCTCTGCTAATGGCACTCATTATCAATGAGCCTTTTATTTGCTGACAAAGACATAGACACACATTGACAGACGGACACGCACACACACACAAGCGCACACACATTTAATGACGGCCACTCTCTTGCACTGTCCCAAGTGATTGTACTCAGCTCTTCCACTCTCTGCATTTGAAGAGGGATAGTGTTTCCAGCCCACTGCGATCTTTTCTCCTGCACTAATCAGCTTCATGCTAAGCTATTTCTGATTGGCCACTAATAGGCAGGAGAACTGGTTCCACTGAGCTTGTTCGGCTGTGAACTGGGCCAGCATTATGCTGTCTTTCTGTCAGAACTGATGCTGTAAACATATATTTCCATCCTGTTCAAACCCTGGAGACTTGCATGCTTTAGTCCTACATGTCAAAAGCTGTATGTGTTAGCAGATTTACCGTATTTCTTGTAAAAAGATAACTTGGAGTTATGAAGTTTGCTTTTTTTTGTTTTGTACCATTTAGCTTACACCAATCAGCCACAAAAATAAAAGCACTGAAATGTGACATGAATAAACATTGATTATCATTATCTTGTTACAGTGTCACCTGTCAGGAGGGTGGGGTATATTAGGGAGCAAGTGAACAGTTAGTTCTTAAAGTTGATGTGCTGAAAGCAGGAAAAAGGGGAGAGTGTAAGGATCTGAGCCACTTTGTGTATCAACAGTGGGGATATATATGCTTTATAGGGACATTTGTATCTTGTAACATGTAAATTCAGTCACTGCACGTCGAACTTCCAGTTGAGATTACTGTGCTTTAGGCTCTGTCAAGGTATCACTGATTTAGTGCAAGTGCTGTCATTGTACTGGACAGCACTGCTATAGATTTTCTTCATGTCAAATACTCCACCACCCATGACAGCATTTACTGAGAGATGGACTGTACAACTAGGCTTTTTTTCAAGACAGGAAAATCTATATTTGTCAGTATATATCCTGAAAGGTCAGTGAACAGCATGTGTAGTCATTAGTGCATTCATTAGGGCATAAAGTGGGCCAAGGTGTTCCAAGGTCATACCACATTTAAGGCAAAAGTTAATGCTGTTAATATTAATGCATTAAAGTGATGAGAGCAATGTTTAATTAAGCAAATGGAGTGAAATCCCAGGAGTCTCAGTAAGCTTCTTTTAAAATGTCTTGTGAATTTGTCACAAATAAGGTGTGCATGTGTGTGTGCGTAATACCAAGGACAGTCACACAACCCCTTCCACACATCTACTTGCAAATGGATGCTGGTAACATGTTCCTGAAGGCCAATGATTGTATGGCTACATGACATATACAAACTTTTCATGACAACTTGGTTTTATTAAGCTAAAATCTAACAATGTGGTGAATCATTTTTTTTTCTCAAAACTAATTATTTTATGCTTTTTTGTTTATTTTCCTTATATTAAAAATTCTGAATATAAACATTTAAATGCACTTATCACTATATGTTTTGTTTTTGTGTGTTCCAAAGACATTATCAACATGGCAATTTACACAGGACTAATACACCGATCAGCCATAACAGTAAAACCACCTGCCTAATACTGTGTAGGTCGTCTGCATGCTGCCAAAAAAGCTCTGACTGTGGTGCACTGAGTGTTCTGACATCTTTCTATCATATCCAGATGGGCTAGCCATTGGTGCCCATGTTACTCAGCAAGCCTTGGGCACCCATAACTGTGTCACCTTTTTTTGGACAACTTTTGGTAAGTATTAATGACTGCATACTGGGATCACCTCACAAGACCTGCTGCTGCCCTTGTGAAAGTCCAAGAACGTCAAGAAGTGAGTTTTGTTTAATATTTGTTAAAAATTGGACTAATATCGCAAATAGTTATTTTACATACAAATTTCAGTAATACAGTCCTAAATGAAACTGGAATTTTTAAAGTGTTTCTTTTGTCTGCTTATCTTCTCTTGAGTAAAATGCATGGGTTTGTAATGAAATGCTTTGGGGTTTTTTATGATTTGAGCATTTTGCCTTTGTATGATGATGAAAATTCATGAAATATCATTTCATCAAATTTCTCCCTCCACCCCCTGAGAAAATTACAGGCCAAATAAATGATTATTTTTTACCTAACTTAAGGGTGCTCAGATACATTTAATTCAGTTCACATCTCTGTGGTGGACGTCACCTCACTTAGGACAAAAAGGTTTTATTGCATTCGTGACCTTGTGAACTGCACCTCCCTTGCCATTAGCAAAGATAAGAACCACCTGTAAAATATTGTGATTCCACTAGAAGAAAACGCCGATGGGAACACTGCTGACATGCATGAATTATTATGGTCTCACCTGTTCAGAATCGACAGGCTGATCCAGTTTGGTGGCAAAACATGTCCAAGCAAAAACTTAGAAGTCCTGTTTACATGCACACAACCTTTGAATATTTACAGTGGCTTAGCATTCACACATCCAAGGCCATGGAGTCAATATTGATTGCTTTATACTAAATATAAGTAAACACTTTTACTGTAGTACAGTATAACTTCTGAACAATAATGGAATAAAGAAGATCTATTGCATTTGCTTAAGCAACCAAATGTGGGTGCACTTCTAAAGTGAAAGTCATTGTGAACACACTCAATCACACAAAGTGCACCACAACAAAATGTGGCCTCTGCATTGTGCATCATATATGCACATGTTGAGCAGCAGGCAGCTATCAACAGTGCCTGGGGAGCAGTGTAGGGATGGTACCTTGCTTAAGGGTACCTCAGTGAAACCTGGGCCAGGACTTGAGTTTGCAACCTTCTGTTCGCAAGGGCAAAGTCCTACCCACTAGGCCACCACTGTCCATGGTGGCCTAGTGGCACCACAGTGTGTCTATTTCACAAATATAACACAGATTGTGTGCCAAAAGGAGATGCCACTGAAAGTGCCCTTGAAGCTGATAACAGATCATTAGAAATTCATCAAAGAACACTTTTCAACAGACAACACTGCTGCTCGCTATGTGGAGACCTCTTGCTGTTCTCTGTGACTTGGCAAGGTCAATGGTTACTCAGGGCTCATTTTCTTGTCAGTTTGAATTTGTATTTAACCATGAATTTTTGCAAGATTTTCCTGATAAAACTTCCCGCAGTATAGAGATCATATGATCTTATAAGCCTATAGTACAAGCAGTCTAGTCTAATGCAGTTTTTAGCTTAATATCTGAACGGTTTTTGTTTAATTCGGGTTACCGATTTTTTTAAGCCCTTCAAGCCTGAGCGATGGGCTTATATTGTGTGTGGTCATTATCAGTTTGGACAGTGCATGCAAAATTGCAAAAGATTATCAGCGTCAAGATTGCTTTCTAAAAAATAATCAGAGTAAAGAAAAAATATAACCATATGAGCAGTCAGATAACAATTATTAGCCACAACATTAAAACCACTTACAGGTTAAGAGAATAACATTGATTGTCTTATCTTGTTACAATGGTACCTGCGATGGGCACCATAGGCTCACTGATGCACATGAAGAGCGAAAGCTATTCTGTCCGGTGTGATCCCACCAAAGAGCTACTGTGATTATAATGTAATGTTTGGTCGCAGGTTCGAGTCCCGGCCCGGGCACTACTGAGGTTCCCTTTAGCAAGATACCGTTCCACTACACGGCTCCCCGGGTGCTGTTGGTAGTTGCCCTCTGCTCCACATGTGCACGTGTGATGGGTTGAAAAGAGGTCACATCGTTGTGGTGCTGGAGTGTGTTCTCAATGACAAAACACTTTCACAAGCCTAGGGGGCAAGTTGGCAGTGGCTGCAGGATTCTGTCTCACCAGCAGGGGTCAGTGTAGAGCAATAGCCGCTTTCTTCTACTTGGCGACAAAGCAAAGGCTCAGGAGTTGCCCATGGGAGAAAGGTGTCATGACTGTTGACTGATCATGACTACTGAGCCTGACAGGCTGAACAGATTTTCTGTGGATAATTGGAGCAGTTTTTTTCAATAGCCTTCAGCAGTTACTGCCTGGGTATGCCTGATGTGCTTGCATGGCTGTTCCACCAGCAAGCACAATTTTTTTTGTTCAAACCTCACAAGCTAAAGGTACACCAGTCACTGACTGAGTAAATTTGGTGAATACTGAGGGATACTAGATCAGTTTGCCATGGCCTCTTCAATCCCAAATCTATAAGGGTCCATATGTCATCATGCACAGCAACACAATGGCAGCAGGCAGCAGTGTAGTGGGAAGGTACCTTGCTCAAGGGAAGAAATTGCTAAATAATTTGTCTAAAGATGGACAACACATAAATATTAAGGGTTAAAGAGGTTCATGCCTCTTGAGTGGCAGACTTAGTGAGTGTATAAATTACAGGCATATCATGTTGCTCAAACATGGACATAACAGGTGGCATAGGGTGATTAGAAAAGAGAACGTACCCCACCCAATCCCACCCAGATGTCAGAGCAGCCAGCCTGGCCCAAGCCTATGAGAATGCATTCTAAGTGTGGAGCAAGAGAGTAAAAGAGCTCAGCATGTCTTTGCAGGAGTATACAAAATAAGTGGTATTCACTTCCTGTTTCACCTAAGAATGGCCATTGGGTGTGGCCAATGAATGTGACCGTAAAGAATGAAACAGTGAGTCCAAGTGGTCTCCATTACAACCCTACAAAGATCAGTCTTTCCATAAAACCAACATGTTGTGAGTTATAAAGTGTATCATCTGTATGTACACCAATCAGCCATAACATTAAAACCAACTTCATACATGGGACACTCTACAAGATCTCTACGGCGACGCTCTCACTTAGTTGTCTACCCATCATAAAAGGGCCCAATGTCAAAGTGGCTTAGCTCATTAACCTTAGTTTTCCTGAATCCAGCACATTAGCTTCAAGAACTGATTATTCACTTGCTGCCTAACATATCCCACCCCCCAGAGATGCTATTGTAATGTAATAACTAGAGAATCAATGTTATTCACTTTACCTGCCAGTGGTGTTAATGTTATGGCTGATCAGTGTATGTTTTGATGTTTTCATGGCAGTGAGACTTTCCAGGCCTGTCGCTTGAGCAATGTTACACCACAGCTGCAAGCACTGCTGGGCCAGCTGTCAGAAAAAAATATTACATTTTCTTATGCAACCAACTTGACTTGACTTGACTTGATCCAAACATCCATCAGCGTCTGTGAGAGGAACCTTACAAATCACTGAGAGATACATGTTTCCACCCCTGGCTTTTTTTGAAAACATATTTTCATAAATGAATGTAACAAAGGTAAAGCCTAACTGAAATAAAACCAGTAATGAGCTTCATAGCTAATATTACTGTCTTACATGATGATGAAAACCTGCTAAGTCAGAAGAAGAAACCAGATAGAGAACTTAAAGTGAACAAGAGATCAAGCTGTAAATACCGCAGTGATTAGTATAGTGGTAGCATTGATTCTGCGCCACTGCGTAATGAAATTCACCATTGTGGGAACTGCAGGTTTCATGTCAGGGTGACAAATAATAACAGGTTTGGTTGTTGAGAGAGACACACATACTGCACACTCCCACTCAGTTTTCCATTCTTGGAGTCCAGGTGTCTACCGTGATGAGTGACATTTGTAGCTGAGGCAATTGCAGTCTCTCTTTGATTACGGTGTAAGAACAAGGTGTTGTCTATTTTTTTTAGGCTTTGGTTTTTTGCAACACTGAAAGGCATACAACAAACATGGATCTGGCCTTTATGACCTAAAAACCCTGTTAAAGCCCGGACAGCATTTGTGTTCTGCAAAGTTAGGCATTAGTCAATCTGCGGTTGTGAATCTGAAAATAAGTACAGCCCACAAAGCAAATGTACACAGCAAACGTTGTGTTCTTTGTTCGTTCTGGTTCGTCAGAGTAATGCCTCACTCTATTTCTTAACCTCTTCTGTAACCACACTTAGAATTACAGTCCCACACACTAACTTGCCCAAACTTGATGGGACTCTGCTTTCGGTTGGGCTCAGTCATCCCTTCTCAAATATTTAGGTTCACACCCATGGTGTGAAAGTCAAAAGTAAAATCTCATGATTTTGCTGTGAATCTCATGGGGTTTTTTTTGTCTCACAAAACTGTGAATGTTATTCAGACAGGATATCACAGACTCTCAAAAAGGAAAAAAAAACAATTGCAGAATGTTGGCACTGTGCAGCATCTTCACAGTAACGGCCAATACCAGGTCAATCTGCAGCTCGATTAGACTGCATCTTTAATTTTCACTAATACTGTCAGATTAGCATATTGTGTATTTTCTCTTTTTTTTTGTGCTGACACTGCCAGTGCTAAATAGCCCTCATACACAACAGAAACACTTCCCAATTGTTCACGTTTACTGTAGTCAAACCTGTGGGAACAATTTTTGTTAAGTGGGTACTCATGATTAAATTGCACAGTGTTGTTGATGCTTGTCATTAAAAAGTTGATCAGGGTGAAAAGCAGACTCATGCAAAGTTACTTACACATGGACCCACATTTTACAATGTACCCAAATTCTACAAGTTTCCTTTGGATCAGAAGGTCACAGGTTCAAGTCCCGACCCAAGTACCACTTAAGTACCCTTGAGCAAAGAACCATCCCGCTACACTGCTTACCGGGTGCTTTTGATAAGTGCTTGCTGCTCCAGATGTGCATGTATGAATTAAATGCAGCTGTCGCATTTGGTTGCAGTGCACTTTGAGTGAGTGAGTGTGTTCACAGTGTGTCGCAATGAATATTTGAGTGTGTTCAAAAAACTACAACCAAAAAATTCTCACCGCACTTCTCTCATGCACTACACTACAAGGCCCTGTAAATTAATTCTGATATTTTGTCATTCAAAGACCAAAAGACTCCAGGGCCATTTACAGTGGAAATGGTGGGGGCATTTATTTGCACACAGCAGCATTTAGAACTTGTGTAACCCCCACTTTAAGTACATGCAGCAAAGCATTCAGCATCTGAAGTCTATTTAGACTTGCCCCGAACCGATACATAGTGATTTATACAGGAATTATGTTTACTTAAGAACAGCTATCACACTAGTCATTACCAGCCTTTAATCATTGCATGTGTTGTAAAGCCATGTGATCTTCTGTGCATTTGTAGATGTGGTGTTGCGTAATTGCCCACTCAGAGTCACCCGCCCAGCTCTTATCACCCAGTCTCTCTTGCTTCCTTATCTCCAACGTCACAGCCACGAAGCTCAGCTTCTGTGACTCCACCTTCTGACATAGGTTCACCCACTGCCCCATTCACACAGTCATTAGCTTTTGTGTAACAAGTATCTCCATGTACACATTACCACAGACAGTAAAAAACAATTTTTTTTTCCAGCCACAGTTTAAATTTAGTGGAGTTACTCAACATTTGACAACATCTAGCAATGAGCAAATGATTTTCATTCTTGCTAGCATGGGATCTTTTCAATTGATGCAATTTACTTCTGCATTGTTTTTGTTTGGTTGAATGCCTTTTACAAGGTCTCAGTATTATGCCTCATTTACTACATACAACAGCAGGGCCTTTTTTCTAGGTTCAGATCAAAGATATAATTCAGCACAACATTCCAAAATGGCTAACAATGAAATAAGATTTTAGATGTAGCCAGTTTTTGATGTGTGCTAGATGCTATCTATGCCCATATGGCTTGGTTTTAGTAACCTTTTATGGTATTTGTAGGTAGGACTGCCTAGACACATATTAAAGGTGTAGTTACCAATCCAACTGAAAATAGTGTTTAGTCTAGTTAGCATGAGATCATGTTAAATGAGGTTAACTGATTTAATGTCATGCATTGCTAGCCAAAAAATGGTCTATGCTGACCATCTCTTCATTTCTGGGATCTAAAAAATGTCTACATAGCTTTCATTACTTCCTACAGTATACATCATTCCATCTTCCTACCATGTTTTTTACATGTATGTATTTGTTTATTTATTTATTATTATTAATATTATTATTTGAAAACCAAATTATGGTCACCCTAGCTGAACTACCCCATTAAAGTCTTACCCAGGCCTAGATTTGCCACAAGCTCTAGCAGGGGTGTAGATTTCATGTCAACATGCAAGAACAAATATATCTGGGGAGGAGGCGCTTACGTCACAACCCGCATCTCTGAGTGTCAAAGGCTTTTGTAAAAAACAGTGCAGTCTTTGTTCAGGAACAGATACACTCATTTGTGCCTAACATTTACAGTTGCTGAGAAAACTATGCATTTTATTTCCTTCATATAATATCTTTAAATACAGTTTTACTAGTAAGAATAATATGATGTGTTTTTCTGTGCAAGATAAACAATGTGTTCAGTTTAATTTAACCATGATTCAGCATAACAACCGATAAAAACATCTTTATCTATATTTTTGTTTTATTTGCACGGGTAGGTTTTTACAACAAACTCCAAATAACGAGTAAATAACACTACCTTACAAAGTTCTACTTTATTTTGTTCCAGGCTAGTGTGTTTTCCCAATCCTGACTGACACAAGAAGATTAAATACTACCTTTTATATTGTATTGATTAACTGTAGGCTATTAGATGATGTCTTACATACAAAGCAGTGCCATGTTTATAAGCTTGAAGTGTTGGCCTTAAATTGTCAAGAGCTAAACTGATACTGCTTTCTTTTATCCGTCCATCTGGTCACACTGACATTTTTACTTTAATTATTCCTTTAAGGTCATAAGTTGGCCTAATACTAATGATGACTCCCCAGTGAAACCATTGGTCTAGTTTCTTAGTCTAGTTGGCTAAACATGAGCTTTTTCCAAGCTGTGTTTCTACAACACAAATATTTAAACATAATTGTTGCTTGCTTGGTAACAAACTTTGGATTTGCTTTAAGGCCTTTAATCACTCACTGTGATAAAGTAATGCCTCTGTGAAGCCTGTGCATAAGGCCATCAAAGGGTATTGAATACCTGAGCTTTAAAGGTACTGTAGGGAAAAGCACATAGTATCTTGTGGCTAATGCACTGTACAATCAGCTCTGCATGTTGTCAGCATATAGACAATGGCACTGTCTATACATAGACACAGAAGTTGCCCATATCAATTAAAACCTTTTAGTTTTTAAGGTTTCTTTGTTTTTTTTTAATGTCACATGTATTGTCTATAAATTATTATCGTTTTCAGACACATACATGTACAGGCCAGACACATATCAAGTATATAGTTACCCCGTTAATTTAAAATGGCTAGAAAAAAAATAATTCTAGCTAGCATGAGATCATGCTAATGAATACTAGCTGCTTTGATTTCAATTTCAACATTGTTTATACTAGAGAGACCATATCCTATTTTTGAGAACTAAAATTTATATATTGCCAAGAATTTTTTTTTTCTTGTTTTTG
Organism: Arnoldichthys spilopterus; assembly: GCA_037974385.1. Taxonomy (NCBI): domain Eukaryota; kingdom Metazoa; phylum Chordata; class Actinopteri; order Characiformes; family Lepidarchidae; genus Arnoldichthys; species Arnoldichthys spilopterus. The sequence goes on along the minus strand of JBBPDA010154170.1, from coordinate 9,854 downwards.
TTTCTGTGTCTGGACAGTGGTGGCCTAGTGGTTAGGGCCTAATGGTGACCTGTGGGAGAGACATCAATTACATCAAGCTGGGCACATATATCCACAAATGCACAATCCCATATTAGCCTCTGACTAGCTTGCTAACTCTTGGCAGTGGCAGCCTAGTGATTAGGGACTTGCCCATGCATTCTAAGGGTCACAGGTTCTGTCCTGCTACTGTACATTGCTCCCTGGGGTTAAATGCAGAGGCCACATTTTCTTGTGGTGCACTTTGCATGATGTTGTGTGTTCACAATGACAAATTTTTTATCATTTTAACTTTTTATATACAGGCCCTGATTAAATTGGAGTTCTAGACAGTTAGAACTGTATGCTTATTTACACACATTTTCTACTCATATTTTTCCCATCCCAGTTACCAGTCTTATAAGGTCAAATCATTGAGCAAGAGGCTTTCATGTGACAATGTTTAGCTTCACATTTTAATTTACCATCATAGATTAATCCGTGATAGATTTTATTTAAAGTTTCCATACATTTCCCTTTAGAAATGTCATATTCTCCATATGACCTGCTCATATCAGAGTTATGATAAGTGTTTCACTCTGACTGCTTTTTAAATGATGCACAATACAGACATAATACAGGACAGCCAATCAAAACAGAGGCCATGTATGTATATTATGTAAAAATTAATTTGAACTGATTTTGGTGCATAAGCAATTGCAAACGTATGCACATAAATATGTAAATACCTCGGGGGGAAAGGATGGGTTCCTTTTAAATCAGTCACAGAACTCATTATTCCAAGGCATTGTTGTTTCCTTTTACAGATGAAATGTGGCACTAAGCTACTCTGTGGACTCTGATGTATACCTACCATGTGATTACACACTGGCCAGTTTTTCAGCCCAAATCCTCTGGCAACTTCTTCAGCCATTAAAGTGCTCTCAAACGAAACTGATCCATTTCAGTGAATAGTGTCATTGTGCGAGTGAAGGGCTTTTATTCTGCTGAGCTACTCCATCATTTTCCATCACTTCATCACTACAATCCAACTCCCTCCCTAACCCCTAATTACAGAAATCTATTTAGATAATTTGGCCAGGTTTGTGCACTTGTGAATATATTTAGCCAGTCTATAATAAATTTCCACTTCAATTTATGTTATAAGCTGTATTCAGCTGGTTAAAGAGGGTAGATAATTCACACATATGGTCATAAGACAAGCCACTTCAATGCTAGTATAAAAATAAACAAGTAATATCTCAATGCAGAGCTGTTATCTGTTTGTCTGTATTATTGTTTGTGTATTTGGTCATAAATAAAGTAAAAGTGAATATTTTTAGTGTGAACACATTGAAGTAGTGCCTGGGTTAGAACTTGAACCTGCAACCCTCTGTTCACATGGGCAAGTCCCTAACCACTACCACCAGCCAATGCAAACAAGCTAGACAGAGGCTAATAAAGAACTCTACATTTGTGGATATGTGTGCCCACATTTATATAATTAATATCTTCCCCACCATTTAATATTTAATTTACTTTATATCAGATAGCCCCAGTCTAAAGCCAAGAAGAAGAGATACTTAAAGAAATACTTTCAAATACCATTCAAAAATGCAAATTTTACTACAATAAATAGAAAAATAGCAAATGATAATGTGCTACATGGTCTCCACTACCTTTCTTCCACTTTAGGGAGTTTCTTCAAACTTATTGCTTAAAGCAGCTTATAGCCTGCATGGCTAACCCAGGTGGCTGCGCTCTGTCAAGAGAAGAACAAGAGGCTTAACTGAGATTTGTCTGATTTGCATCTCATTTCATTGCCACTCCAATGACCTTTTCCTTGTCATCTCATCTAAAGCCCCTACCCCCTACCTCCACTCTCTGTTTTCATTCTTTCTTCAATTACATATCTATTCTTCTTCTTACTCCCAGTTGCTATTGTTTAGTTTGAATTTTAGTTATGTAAAAGAAGGACTCATTTTAGAAATATCTGTCAAAACTGCAGCCATCTTGGCAAAACTCCTGGTCAATTATGTCCAATTATAGTAGACCTCCTGTGTCTTTGAATGAAGAAAGACCTATATGTACAAAACTGAAAGCCATGTTAAATTTTCAAAAACATTTTTGGTAAAATGTGACATGAATGTTAATATTAATTCTAGCATTTGATCTAATTAACAAGACCAAGATGGTGGCATGTTAACGTGCAGTAGCTGCTCTGGGCCCAACAATTTGTTGCAATCTGTGATCGTAGCCAGACTTTCACACCAAATTTTTCATACACATGAGTAGCTAAACAACTGATGCTCTTGTATATCATCAGACTCTCCTAACCAGACTACCAGACCTCAGTGGAGCCTGATACTACTGGCTAGGGGAGGAACCATCATTAAATAAATCGTTAATAGTGCAAGGCAAGGAAATGGAAGCATGGTAAGAGGGCAAAGGTCCGTGTTTGGCTAAAAGCTTACTCTAGCCAACTGGCACTCCTGTGCATCCTGTTCTTCAATATCTTCCAGTGGACTCCATCATTGTTGCTTTTATGGAAACGTGGCTCTGTAACAGAGTTCTAGATGCTACATCACACTGATCAGACGGGCTGACAGAAATGCAAATCTGCCCATTACAACTCAGGGTGAAGGCTTGAGTGTTTACATCATCAGTGAGTAGTGTCTGAATCCTATACTAGTCTCTCGTAACTGCTCACCACTGGTGTCATTTGTGACTGTAAGATAGACTATTTTATTTACCACAGGATTTTACTTCCATGCTCACAGTGCTGCAAAGAATGTGCTGTGAAACTTTGCAGAGTCATCAACGGGTACACAGACAAGGTACAAGAGTGGTGCAGAATCAACAACTTGTCTCTTAATATTGACAAAGCAATAGAGATGATTGTTGACTTTAGGAGAGTCTGTCATGATCACTGTGTACTGAACATCAACAGCTTCTGTGGAGATTGTCCGAGGCACCAAGTTTTTTGGTGTTCACATTACAGAGAACCTTATGTTGGCCCCCAGCACCACCTCCATTGCCAAGAAATCCCAGCAGCATCTCTTATTCCTGCAGAGATAAAGGCGAACTCAACCCACCGTGCCCATCACATTCTACAGAGAAACTCTAGAGAGCATCCTGAGAAGATACATCATGGCTTGTACAGTGAATAGAGAGGACAGTTGAATAGATCATTGAGGTCTCTCTCCTCTCTGATAATCAATGATAAAATCAAAAATGAAACAAAAATGCCCCCCATCTGGTAGTCATTCTCATGCACAGTGTCTTTTTAAGGTCAATATTTGCCTGGAATACACCAAGTAAAATACACAGGGTGCATCCATAAAGCTCAATTAAACTTTCTTCCCTATCTACATGCTATGATTTCTCCTAATCTGTAGCCCATTGCTTTTTAAATGTCCCAGTAGATGAAAAGACAAAGATGTTTTATTCAACTACTCAGGAGCAGCTCCAGTCTGTACCATTTCAATTTCTTCTTCTACTAGAACACAGTTGGTCTCTGTAAGTTATTGCACATAGTACAGGAGCATGAGTTCTGATCACAAGTGCACTAGGTGTGAACGGACATACTTAGCGCTGTCCACTTGCATGACCCAGGACACATGTTAATGCCAGTGTGAACAGTGCCACAGATATCTACACCACTTGTTGCATCTCCACACCCCCTGGCTGTCTTCCATAGTACATAGGCCTTTACTGCCAGAATGGGAGACAGTGTCTTTACTGCCACTGCTGTTTTTCTGGCAGTTTGAGTTAGTCCTTTTTAGCAACAAATCTTGCGTTGTCTTGTGTTCCAACATGGTTCTGCAGGAACGCTGTTTCATCTCACTCTGTACTGATATATGGTTGAAGTGACAATAAAAACCTCATTGACCTGACTTGAAAAACTTGTTTTTCCAGCTTGTTCTGGCTTCTGTGGATGCACATATCTCCACAACAAGGGAGGCCTTTTCCCCATGTACAGCTTACCATGAAGTCAAATATGCTCTTTCTATTGAAGATTGGATCTTTCTGGCATGTTGGCCCTTACAACTGAACTAACTGTTTCTTTTTTAAAAGCATTTTAGTATTTCATATTAAAATGCATGTAAACCAAAATAAAATTCCAACCCTATAATAAAACTTTTAATATTTTAACTTTTAGTATTTCAATTGTTTGCTATGCTAATAACCAAAATGGTAATATTTGGTTACCATATGTCTGAGGATTTGAGGCAGTGTTTTTGGGTGAAAAATGCCACCGGATGAGACTCAACTGGTTATATTTCAGTTGAGAAAGTGCAGATATTAATGTATTTCACTCAGATTTTATCTCTTTTTATGTCAAAAGTTAAAACCACTTAAAATGTCAAGTAGCATTTTGAAGTAGGTTTCTTAAGTTCTTGGAGGCCTTGGTCAATTCTTTAAGACCCAAGGCAAAACTAAGGGGGCTAGCATATATGTCATAAACCTGGAGGTCATTGGAGATCGGCCTGTTGGAATTAATGCTTGGTCTTATTTGCATTTCATGCCCTTCCTCTACTTTACTGACCTTTCCATCCCATCTGCTCTTGTCCTAAAATCCCTTGCCTCTTCTGGTCCTTGCTTTTTTCATGTTCTTTCTCAGATTTCAAATCCATTCTTTCCCCACCTCTCCCTTTCCCAGCTCTTTGTCTGATGTGTCCTCTACTGCTCTCAGCTGTCTCTGGTTCTATTCATCCTCTTTCCTCCCCCTCTTCTCTGTCTGATCTTATTCCTCCCCCACTTCCCCCACTGGTTTCTGTTCAAAACGACCAAGCAAGCGCCGCTCAGACAAACATTTATACTGATTGCAAGAGACCATACCGAATGTAATTACGGCTTCTTTCTTTCTGAGGAAAGCAGGCTCTTTCCAGTATCTAAAGCCACGTGGCTCAATGTGTACACACAGACCGGTGGCCCTGAGGCTGCAGACTGATATCTCTCACAGGTGCACTGTCACAGTCAAAGCACAGAGAGCATTTTTCTATCAAACAAAGTCCAACACTGTGTGGTTCACACCACCAGGAAAGAGGCCGACCCAGATCTGTGAGTTTACTGAGAAAGTGAGCCTTTGGGGGGAAGGAAACAGCATGCATACACTCATGCACACAGACACAGCTTACATAAAACTGGAAACACCAGCCATGTCTCAAAAGTGGTAATGAGAAGCAGACTGGCATCCAGGAATTTGCTCATCCATGTTAGCGTGCCAAATTTCTAATAAAGCACCATTGACTATCGAGAGTATCTCCTCCTAGTCAGAGCAAACAAAGCTCACATGGGCTATTGTGAATTCATTCGTTAACCCTCAGAAGTTGAGTGAAAAATTAAGTGGAACATTTTCCCATAGTAGTCAAATGTAATAACATAAATGGTTACATGCAAAAATTGAGGAAACTGTTTAGAAAATAAAGGGATTACATGCAATGAAATTTGTCCAAAGAAAACCATGTATGACCATTTTTTCTATTTGAATTTGAACAGCAGCCCTTTCGTTTTTTGTGAACATTTACGATGAATAAAACAATAGAAATGTTCTAGAATTATTTAATGTTTTTTATTTACTTACATTGAAGTAAGTATCCTTTTTGCCCTCTTATGTAAAGATATTTATTTTGCCAATGTAAAAGACATTTGTTCTTATTGGCTACCATGTATAAAGCTGTAATGCAGAACCTTTGAAATGTAGGAAATCCTTTGAAATGTAGGAAATAAACTTCCCCTCCTATTTCCTTCCCAGCAGCCAGGACCAGCACACCATTTAATCATTCTCCTTACTCCAATAACTCAGTACAGACTGCAGTAGCAACACTCTGCATCACTTCAGTAAGAATGGGTGGGCCCAAATTGCTTTAGGCTAAACGGGTATGTTCATGATTGTGATTTCACTTTGGACTTTCCATATTGTCACTGTCAGAGCAAAACTTTGTATGTCTATATTTGACATTTTTATGTGATCTTTTTTCCTGGTCTACATGTGCAGTAAGGTTGAAATGTTTAATCTGTACTTTCCATTGAATTTCTCTGATTTTTCAATTGAGCTACAAGTGAGAAGAAATTAATATTAATTTATCTTTATATTCTTACTACGTACAGAAAAGTCTCATAATTTTTTTTCTATGGTAACTAACTATACTCTACATATGTGGTAGCTTTAGATTACATTAAAAAAAAAAAAAGCTGGAAAAAAAAGTTTCTCTAAAGAGCCAGGTTCTTCTGTAGCATCTCTTTAAAAAAAAAAAAAAAAAAAAATACAGAACTAAAATAGTTTGAATTCTCATTTAAACTAAATTACTACCCCCTTAGGGTTATTTCCTTCTTGTCATTGCATGTAAGAAATGCCTGTGTAATGAGTGATAATTGTGATGGGACTTTGAAGGTTGCTCTCCTTGCTATAAAGTGAGAAATGTCAATTAAATGGGTTTTGTTTTAAAATAGAAAGAAATTAAAGGTTGAATTTCCAGCAGAGGCGTGTCAAAGCTCATTGTACGTGTCCCAATAGTAGGGTCATAAAGCCGAGTCAGCTGTGGACGTAATTGCAACCTGAATGTCAAGTAAGTGTCTGTGTTTAGTCTCTGCAGTGTGTATCTGTTACACAGTGTTTGTACACAGAGAAGCCTGTCAAGCCATTAAGTAACAGCAGAAACTCAACCACGTAAATTACAAAGGAGTGTGTGAAATTGAATGTGCATTGTCAGTCTAGTTTCAAAAGTGTGGATTCACATTAAAAACATGATGAACTACATCAGCATAATTACTGCCATATGTAAATCAATATTCAACATTGTGCTGATGTAATATGTTTTATTCATGTGAAAATAATGTTCATACAAACCTCAAAAAGTGTCAACTTCTCTGTTCCAAAGATGAAAAAAACCATCCACATTGTTGTCAGCAAAAGGTCCAAAAGCCAGTATTTGTAATGGCATGGAGGTACATCCGTGCCCACGGCATGGGTGAGTTGAATTTATGTGAAGGATTGCATTGACTCTGAGATGTTTATTAGGATTTTTGAGAGACAATGTTCCCATCAAGGCGATGTCTTGTTCAAGGACGTTCATGCTTATTTCAGCAGGATAAAGCCAGACTACATTTTGCTTAGGCTACAACAGCATGGCTTTATTGACACAAAGTGTGTACTCTTGAATGGCCTACTGAAGAGGAGAATCAGACAACAGCAACCACAGAATATTGAGCAGCTGAAATGTTGTATTAAGCAAGAATGGAGAAAAATTCCACTTGCAAAACTACTACAATTAGTCTCCTCAGTTTCAAAATAATTAAATAGTGTAACTAAAAGGAAAGCTGAAGTAACACAGTGGTAAACATGCCTCTGTCCTGAGTTTTGTTGCATGTGTTGTAGCCACTGAATGCAAAATTTGTGTATATTTACAAAATAAAAGTTGGTGAGTAAAACTATTGAAAATCTTCTCTTTGTACTTTTGTCAGTTCACATGAATTAGCATATCACATTTTTTTGCCATTTTTTATATTTCTTCCCTTGAAGGCAATACAATTCATGTTTACAGTACCATTTTCCAACCTCAGAACAGATGTCATTTACATATATCAGTTAAAGGCACATTTATAATCGCCTGAGGGAAGTGTTTCGTTTAACTGAAATTTCTAAGACATGGGGGAAAACAACTTTAGAAGGCTTCAAAAAACCATTTGCTTGTCAAAAGCTAGGAACAGCACAACATTTATTCACTTTCCCCACTGTATTCCTACAGACTCTCCGCAGTACACGGATGGGGCCAAAGTGCTATTAGCCTAAGTGGAGGATTGTTTTTATAGCTCAGTTTCCATATTGTTACTATTGTAACAACGTTTTTAGAAGTTTTATATTTTATAATTTCACAATGAATGGACCAATGAATAAAAATCTTTTTACGTTGAAAGTTAAGAACATTACAGGGCTTCGTTCCAGCAGTGACAATATATGGCCTGATATGAACTATATAATGAATTCTATACCATGTTTAGATACTACATGGAATTCCCTTTATTTCCCATGGTATTGTTTCTTTATGGGAAGTGCAAATTATTTAATCAGGCTTTTCCAACAGAAAATCAAATTGTTTTTTATGTCATTGTCTAATCACATAAACTTCATTCATTGAGGCAACAGCATTTCTAGCAGGATCTTATGTTTAGGACAAATGAAATGAGTCGCTTTTTAAAATCTTAAAATATATTGTATTTATTGTTCAGAAAAGTCCAATCTTCAAATTGTCTTACTCAAACAATAGCTCCATATATAAGGCATTTATTCATATTTTCTTTCAAAATCAAAAAATCATAATTCATATTGTAGTATTCTGTAGTCAAGCACTATTCGTTAAACATTTCATAGCATCCCTTGTAATAGAATTTCTCTGGATCCTAGTGCTGCTCCTTAAAGGAGTCACATACTGGCACTTATTGGGTTTTTTCTGCTTGGCCATACACTTCTGACCACTCTATATATAACTGGCACTATTTCACACAACAATGCAATGCCTAGTACATGTAAAGTAAGTAGGATTTTAACAGGGTACATAAAATGTCCTAAAACATGACATCCTATAAAATCATAGGGAAAAATTGCTTCTCGGTTATAGTAATCTGTAGGTCTGCATAGCATAGTGGCATAATGATTTCCAGTAAAAGCACATATAATGGAATGGTTTGGTTTAGGGCATTATTATAAGGTGCTCCATTATGCAGTCCATATGCAATAGTCAAAGCTAAATGAGACCAGCCATTCATTGTGGTTCATCTAAATGATCATTATGCTGTCTCTAATATTGCATGTCATAAAGCACTCGTTTTATCACTCGCATTATTATCTCAAAACATTTCCTTTGTCTAAAGTTAGTGGTTTGTACACACAAGCACATTCCAGGCAAAATGCTATGGGTGAAATGAGAGGTTTGAGAAATCCTGTTATAACAGATGTGCTGTGAACATTAAACAAAATATAATAAAATGATTTAAAAAGGAAAACAAACAAACAAATAAAAATGCAATAAAACTAAAAAAAATTTAATTAAATAAACTTATCTTAAATTAAAACAGTGTTTAACTTTGCCATTAAAATTTCGGTGGGAGTGCTTTCAAATGCTGTCACACAGGAGCACCATGGAAAAAGGGCGGCCGTGTGCGTGTTTGTGTGTGTGTGTGTGTGTGTGTGTGTGCGTGCGTGTGGCTAGAGGGAGCTGGGAAGGCACTGAACTGAAGTTTATTTGAAAGAGCAACGGACTTTGCGGCCTTTGAGGGGCTGTGGGGGTCTGTAGTTATCCACCATACAGCAAGGGGACTCTCCATCCGCGCTGAACAGCAAACTACGGAATTTAGCCATCTAAAGAAAGAGAGAGAGCGAGAGAGAATGAGAGAGTGAGAGAGAAAGATAAAGAGAAAGAGATAAAGAGAGAGAGAGAGAGAGAGAGTTAATTTGTTTCTACTTGAATGCCATTGTTAGAAGGAGTTGAGGAGGCTTACCGAACCCTGTGATTAACTCAGTGTCTATTTTAGAGCATTTTACAACAAAACTGTAGCAGTAACATGCAGCTTATAACACAGAACAACAATGACAGGCTGTGTTAAAAGACTGCACGTCAACAGTGTATACCAGCAGATACATATGACATCTACTTAAAGGAATAGTGTGTTTCTCAGCTTCAGTCAGCTGGGAAAACATCATTCCCATTATATACAGTGGAGGAAATAATGATTTGATCCCTTGCTGATTTTGTAAGTTTGTCCAATGACAAAGAAATCAAAAGTCTCAGAACAGTATCATTTTAATGGTAGGTTTATTTAACAGTGACAGATAGCACATCAAAAGGAAAATTGAA
>JBBPDA010154146.1:0-19277 GCA_037974385.1 Arnoldichthys spilopterus | reverse complement strand
TGTGTAGATGCAGTGAGAAGATGCGGTGTGTAGATGCAGTGAGAAGATGCAGTGTATAGATGCAGTGAGGAGATGCGGTGTGTAGATGCAGTGTATAGATGCGGTGTATAGATGCGGTGTGTAGATGCGGTGTGTAGATGCGGAATGTAGATGCAATGAGAAGATGCGGTGTGTAGATGCAGTGAGGAGATGCAGTATGTAGATGCGGTGTGTAGATGCAGTGAGGAGATGCGGTGTGTAGATGCAGTGAGGAGATGCGGTGTGTAGATGCGGTGTGTAGATGCGGAATGTAGATGCAATGAGAAGATGCGGTGTGTAGATGCAGTGAGGAGATGCAGTATGTAGATGCGGTGTGTAGATGCGGTGTGTAGATGCGGAATGTAGATGCAATGAGAAGATGCGGTGTGTAGATGCAGTGCAGTGGATGGGACGTGTAAATGCAGTTTGTAGATGAGGTTAATAGATGCACTGTGTAGATGCAGGGAGAAGATGCAGTGACTTGAAGACTTGAAGGTTGTTGATTTTTTTCAGCTGTCATGATAAAGGAATATCAGACGTTCCGAACTCTGAGAAGAACTGCTCAGTTTAGTCGAACTGTCTGAGAAATTGTATTATAAACTTATTTATTTTACATGTTCTCCCAGTTCACCCAGTGACCAGATGAGTTTTCTATTTATATTAAAGAATCAAATATTGTACAAACAAAACTGGAGATACAAGGATTTTTCTTGGACTGCGACTATATAATGTACAGGAGGCCTATGTTGGTAAAGAACAGTAGTGTGTGTTTTTGCAGGAGTCGCGTGTGGGCTGAGCGCTGTATTCTGCCGTGTGCGGTCAGTAAGCTAGGGGGCAGTGTGGAGCGCTGTCTCAGGGTGGCTGAGGAGCTGTTTGGGCCGTATGTATGGGGGAGGTGAGTGTCTGTTCATCCACACTTCACTAACACAGTGACTGCAGATGTTTAATGTGTAATTACTCAATAGACTTCATGTTAGCGTGCTGGAGTGGGCATCATGCCCGTATTCATGACATTCGCTGCTGTTGCGCCCTGTGTTAATCAGAAATGTTCCAAACATGGTGTTCAGATCTCTCCTCCAAACACTGAATCCTGCAGATCACAAGGTCGTTAACACACATGACTTACAACATCCCTAGTAGCTGGTTTTGGTATACACAGATCAGCCATAAGATTAAGACCACCTGCCTAATACTGAGTGTGTCTCTCCTGCTGCTGAAACAGCTCAGACTGTGGTGCACTGTGTGTTCTGACCCCTTTCTATCAGAGTCAGCATCACTTTATAAACCACAGTAGCTCTTCTGTGGGATCAAACCGGTCATACTACTCCCCACATGCAGCAGTGAGCCTCGAGTACCATGACCACCAGTCAAAGTTCAGATCCAAGTAAATTTGGACCATTTCTATTGGTCTGTTCATCCTGAAGTTCTCACGCAGTGTAAGGACACAGTAGCTGTTAAGATGTAAAGATAAGGTTTTGATCAGGCAGCAGTGACAAACTGCTGTAAATGTTGTTGAATAATTTGTGACCGTTTGTTCTTCCATTTCAGCTTTAAAAAATGACCAAAAAATTGGCTAAAAGATAATAATAATAGTAATAATAATAATAATAAGTTACATTTATAAAGCGCCTTTCTCAAACCCAAGGTCCCTTTACACACACAGATGGTTCTTTCTTACCATAGAACAAAACTGTAAAGCAAAAACTCCAAAAAACATCTCCAATTTTCCTACAAACCCAAACATGGTCTGGACTAGAAGAGCCTGCACTGATGAACTCTTTCAGAATCTCTGTGCGTGCGTCAATGGGCCACGAGTGAGAGATAATCAAACAGGAAGTACAGAATTCAGGGTGTTTAGCCGTGGATGCCCCATGATTAACTAGGCCACACTGCTGCTCTCGTACTGTAAATACAGTGATGAGCTGATGCTCACTGAGCTTAAGGACCCATCGAGGAATTTGCTCAGGGTCTTAGTTTGTGTGGTGTTGTTCTTCAGCTCTTTGGAGCCAACAGACTGACTCTCTCCCTGTGACTCCTGCAGGTTCGACCTCGTGTTCTTGCCCCCTTCTTTCCCCATTGTGGCGATGGAGAACCCGTGTCTGACCTTCATCATCTCATCCATTCTGGAGAGTCAGGAGTTCCTGCTGATCGATGTGATCCATGAAATCGCTCATGGCTGGTTCGGAAACGCTGTCACCAACGCCACCTGGGAGGAGATGTGGCTCAGCGAGGGGCTGGCAACCTACGCACAGAGACGAATCACTACGGAGGCCTATGGTACACACACACACACACACAGTCACAATCCTTTAAAGGTCTGAGTGCACAGCTGTTCCCTAGTGAAACCGTAACGTTGGATTAAAAACTCTGTGCCATAAACGTGAGTGTGAAACGGGTCATTGTTTAAACCCTGCTCTTCATCACTATGAAGACACTTTGAAACAAGTCACAGTTTTCGAAGGAGAATCAGCATCAGAAAAGAAACGGCTGTATCATGCACATCTGGTTTTCCCTCTTCTCTTCAGTGATGTGTGTTTGTTCACTTGTGCAGGAGAGGCCCTTACCTGCCTGGAGACGGTGTTTCGTCTAGACGCTCTGCACAGACAGATGCGTCTCCTTGGAGACAACAACCCAGTGAGCAAGCTGCAGGCCAAGTTTGAGCCAGGTAGCTTCGCCTCTGCCATGCACAACATTCCAAACTCACACAGGACAGCATACACACACACACACACACACACACACACACACACCAGCCTTCAGACACATAATAATTGCAGCTGCCTCAGCCTGGAGGGGGCAGTAATGCGCCTTTCACTGTCATAAAATATCTGTGTGGAATGTGCAGGTCATGTGTGCCTGAGTGTGTGGGGTTCTTCTGCTCTGTCCCCAGGTGTGAACCCCAGTAGTCTTATGAACCTGTTCACCTATGAGAAAGGCTTCTGCTTCGTGTCCTATCTCTCTCAGCTGTGTGGAGACATCAAGAAGTTTGACACTTTCCTTAAGGTAAGAGAAGCTAAACTTGTGTTGGGACTTGATTTTATCTGATCCACTTTCATCTATGGTTCTAGATAGGCCTGGCTCGAATAATTCAGATTTGAGTATTCATTCATTCATGCTTGAGTCTACATGTAGAATTTGAACGTGTCTTGTCTAGAGTTTGTAGTCTGTGTGTGGAAAGAGGTGTGGATGAAACTGACTGTGACGAAAAAGGTGGTGGGCATGTGTCCCCAGTGTCCCCTGCATAAATCACACCCATCATATTAATTGAGGACATTTTCTCTTCAGAAACCTTCTGTCGCTCTGTGCTGTTTAAACCCCCCCCCCACACACACACACACACACACACATACACATTCAGACATATACGGTATAAATGCTCTTTGTTTCCTCCCTGCAGGCCTACATTGAGCAGTTCAGATTCAGCAGTGTTGTCGCTCAAGACTTGCTCGATTTCTTCCTGGGCTTCTTCACTGAGCTGAAGCAGAGCTGTGTGGCACAGCGAGAGGGTGAGCTACACACATATACACACACACAAACCTACACACACACACCTTCACACACACAACCTTCAAACAGCATTTTACTCTGTACAGTGAGAAATTATTCAGGGGAGCCAGCAGTAACACACACACATGCACACACCTAAGACATCTGTACAGTACTATTCTGTGTGTGTGTGTGTGTGTGTGTGTAATAATTTTATAAAGCAGTGTTTGCTTTATCAAACATGACGTTTTTGTTGAAAGCTTTACACAAAGTCTGGAGTATTTTGTTGCTCCTGTAAACACACACACACACAGCATTAACAGCCATAGCAGTGTGAGTGATGGAAGCTAAGCTGTAGCTCTTTCTTTTTTGGTTCCTCGCTCGCTGATGTTGGTGCAGGGCTGGAGTTCGAGCGATGGCTGAACGACTGTGGACCCCCTCTGTGTGAACCTGATCTTTCGGCCGGTGGAGTTTTGACCGGTCCAGTCCAACGTCTGTGTGACCTCTGGGGTGTGGAGGCCCCTGATTCACAGGCCATCTTGACCTTTGACCTCTCCACTTGGAGCACCTTCCAGACTGTGCTGTTCCTGGACCGGCTATTGGACCGTTCACCCCTTCCCCAAGGTACAGAAATCCTCCTTCTTCTGCAGGCCTCAGGATCTGTTTTGTTCTTCTCTGACTAAGCTGGTAAAAGAGTTTGACAGCGAGCACTTACTGAAGTACAGTCACAAAAACTGATCAACTTAGTACAGAGGTCTGGTTTTCCCTCGCTATACTGATGTCCATGGCAAAAAGGTGAAAACCCCTCCCCATATATTAGTATTGATTTACCACAAATTCTTCACTGTACAAAACTAGTCCCATCGGTATATTCACCAATCAGCCAGAACATTAACACAACTGGCTGGCGAAGTGAGTAACAATGACTCTAGTTATTTTATTCAAACGTGTGCCGCAAAATCACAGGAACAGACAATCTCCAGATGCTGGAGTTAAAGTTTAGCCTGGATTATTCCTGGATTATTCCTTCAAACATGAAGCAAACCAGCTTCCTCCATCAAACCCAGCTGCTTTAGGAAACTGTGTGTGTGTGTGTGTGTGTGTGTGTGTGTGTGTGTGTGTGTGTGTGTGATTGCTGGGAGAGGTGGAACACAGTTCTCTCATATTCACATGGCCTCATTGGGCTCCTTGGTTCTGCATTACAGCGTTCGTGTATCTTGGCCTCCTGTGTTCACTTAGCGTGTTTGTGTCTGCAGAGGTAATGAGTCTGCTGTCGGGCTGTTACTCTGTGCTGCTGGATGGGATGAATGCGGAGGTGAGGATTCGCTGGCTGCAGATCGTAGTGCGGAACGGCTTCTATCCAGACCTGCATCGGGTCCGAACCTTTCTCCATAAACATGTGAGTAAGTCAGTGTCTGCTTCACACAGCACTGGAATCTATTAACCCTCACACGTCCAGAGCTAGTGTTGCCGTTTTACATGGCTGTAATGTTGCTGTTTTACACAGCTGTAAACAGCAACACTAGCTTAGAATTAATGAAGAATTCATTTTGACATGGGGTCTCAGATTTTCTAGCAGTACATGAAAAATTCCCTTCTGATAAATATTAATGTTTCCATATTCAGCTCATTAGAGCTTTCAACCTGTTGTGCTGAGAATTTAGAATGAACCACTGTATTCTAACATCAGTTAATGCAAAAGCATAATTAATTACAGCATTTCATTTATTTTCTATATCAAAATGTTCAAATCTCAATTTTTTTCTCATTTATTTCAATGTCAAGTCTGTGCAACAACAGAAACGCCATCATAATTGTAATGACCTGTGGTCTCCCGTAGGAAGGTTGTACACAAGCGCAGGTACTTTTGAAGGTTTTAATGAAACTTTCCAGGTCGTACAAATTCAGAGTCCAAAGCACAGGAAACAGGGTTATCATAGAAAAAGCAAAATCAGAGTCAAAGTCCAGGCAAAATGGTTCAAAAACACGGCAAGCGGGGATATCGAAGATCAGGCAAAAATCAAAGTCAAAAAACATGCAAAGGTCCAAATACAGTAAACGGGAATATCAGAGGTTGATCACGAAAACCGAAACCAAGTACAAAAATGAGTCAAAACTGTAATATCCAAAATAGCAATCCAAAACGCTCACAATCATAGTTAGACTAACGAGACCTCGCACCGTAGTCATCTCCCATAATGATCCCCACCTGGGAGGGGCGTAACTGGGCTAGTACTCTGGAGATGCAGATCTCCCAGCTCCCCTTACAATAATCATAACTTTCTCAAGACACTAAAGAAATTAGGATCTGCTTGGAATTTTTCTGTTACAGTACACAGCTGAGTTTTACTGAAGCCAGTGTAGTGGTCTTCAGTGCATCACTGTGTTCCCCTGTTCCTCTCCTGAAGAAGCTCCATGTTCTAATGGAGCAGATGTTCGTCATGAATCTCTGACTCCAGAACTGCAGGGCTGTTTGCCGTATCCTCCTCTCAGAGGACCCATCTGCTAGGTGTTCCCAGGCTCTTCCAACATTCCCTGTGATTTGTCATGTCTTTGACTTTAGTGCTTCTACTTCAAAGGGTGAGAGTAGGGTCTTTCCACCCACACTCCATACTTCCGTTAACCCTCCAGGTTCCTTCAGTCGTCTCTTCTTTCAGAAACGCACAGGAGGATCTGAGAAACGATTGTGGGCTTTCAGTTCATCCACATTTCTGTGAGAGTCAAGTGTATTAGTTTGGTGCTTTTCTCGGTAGATGCTGTCACAGAGCAGCGTTACTGAAATCACAGGGTTCGAGTTCTCTGTGAATGAGCCTGAGACAGAAGAGACTTTTCTGAGCAGGACAGAAAAGTCGAAAGTGCAGAGAAAAACCTGCTGATACTGAATTCAAATGTAATGAATTAATTACTGTAATTGTGTAATTAATGACGTCATTAATATGATTTCTTTTTTTTTTTTTGCTCAAACATGATTGTTATAGCTATGAAGACATAATTAGCTTCATTAGTATGTATTTATTGAGAGCTGGAATATTTGTTGATTTTTCTAACCAAGTACATATTAATTTACTAAATCATCCATAAAAATCAAATTTACATTTGGAATGAACTGTTTCCATTACTTCAGTTCACAATATGCTCAGTAGGTGGCAGCAGTGTAGTTATAGCCAGCTGAAGCCTCACTACTCATCAGCCATAACATTAAGACCACCTGCCTAATTCTGAGTGTGTCCCTCTTGCTTCTTGAACCAGCTCTGACTGTGCTGCACTGTGTGTCAGCATTAATAACTACAGAACTAACTAACTATACATAAAATATTTGTAATGAGCACCACCACTTTTGCACATAATTGACTTACATTTACATTTTGCTGCACTTTTATCCAAAGCGACTTCCAAGACATGGAGCAGTGTAGTGGGACGGTCTCTTGCTCAAGGGAACCTCAGTAGTGCCTGAGCCAGGACTTGAACCTGCGACCTTTGGGTCCCTAGCGCAGTGTCCTAACCACTAGGCCACCACTTATTTATATATTTTATGTGCATGATCAGCATCAGCTCGGGTAGAATCTTGGTTGACTTAATCCAAGTCTGGGTGTAACAGGTTTCCTCTGTAGACTAGAAAACCGTGTGTGCGTCGCTCTGGGTAAGAGCATCGGCTAAATGCTGTAAATGTAAAGTAATGTTAAGTGTTTAATTCCTCTCTGTCCTGCAGACGTCCCGCATGTACACAGTGCCGCTGTACGAAGATCTGTGTGGAGGAGTGATGAAGTGCTTTGCGGTTGAGGTCTTTTATCAGACTCAGGCTCGTTTACACCCAAACCTGCGTAAAACACTGCAGCAGATCCTGTTTCACACCGGCCCAGCAAGCGCCTCTGCCACCGACCCCCTGCTGCTGGACACGCCCACCGAGCCCCCCACCAGCAGTGCCATCGCCCTGAGGGACGTTAATGTCTCTGCCTGAACGCTCTCTCTCTCTCTCTCTCTCTCACACACACACACACACACACACCTGCTGTGGAGCGAGACAGGTATGAAGGAGTGAAGTGTTGGGAGGAGACATATGGACATTAGGAAAAACTGGACAGAACTTTAACTGACCAGCAGGAGAAAAAGGCCTGCGTGCCTGCATGCGTGTGTGTATGTGTGAACGTATGTGCGTGTGTTTTCCAACACTGGGATTTTGTACTCAAGCTGCTCAGGTTTGTGAAGTGAAATGATGGACTACACACCATGAACTGTGTGTGTGTGTGTGTGTGTGTGTGTGTGTGTGTGTGTGTATTTATACAGATACACAGGAAATATAAACAGTCATATGCAGAACGTTTGTGCACCTCTGGTCCCTGAGGTTTGGCTCAGAATAGTTTCAGCACCAGTCGTGTGTGTGGGCAGATGTTGAGGTGTGTGTGATGTTTCAGAGCCGAGGTGTGATTCTCTCGCCCTGAGGCGACTCTTGAGGGGCCGAATGTGTGTATCAGCGTCCGTATCATCATGAACAGATATGTACATGGCAAATATCTGATATCAGCACCGACCTACAGATCCCACATCGGTGCAGCCTCGACATTTTACAGAAGGTTTTCACACGCGCTGTGTTTGCTGTTTGATATTTTCTGTTAAATGTTGCATTTCCATTACAAACAGTAACTGCTATGTGTGCAGACGTGTGCGTGTGTCTGTAAAGGGGGTGGGGCTTGGGGGGCACTTACCTAAAATTTAGTAAATCAACCTGTGATTTGACCTGGGGTGCACAAACATTTGCATCTGACTGTATGTGGGGGAGAGAAATACACTGAAACTGGTATGAAAGTGTGTGTGTGTGTGTGTGTGTGTGTTACTGTGTTGGGCTGTTCTGCACCCTGGAGCCACAGTGTGAGGGGTGTGTGTGTGTGTGTGTGTCTCGCTCTCCCCTTTACTCTGTGAGGGGGAAAACTGATGAACTTCCTGAAACTGGATCAGAAATCTCGACTCTTGCGCATCTCTCTTCTCCTGGTGCTGGCTCACCTCTGCCACCTCCACCACTGCGCCTCAGCTGCCTCAGTAGTGACTCGTGCGGTGGGACACTGGTGCCTTTAAAAGCTTTTAACACTGTGGAGCTCCAACACTGCTGCCCAGACCAGCAGCCTGTTCGTGTCCTTTAAGCCATATTTGTAAAGCGCGTCATCCACGTTGTAGAGAAATCACCCACTGGCTTAATGTATGTGACGCCTTCATCATCAGCCAGTTTTCACCTGTTCTTCAGTGATGGGAACAGAAAACACACTCACTGAATTCCACATTAAAGGGCCTGTAATGTCCTTGCGTACAGTATGTAAACGTTATTAAACTGTCAGAACGTTTCCCCCACATCGCTACAGTCTGATGTCACAAAACCGGCATATTTACATGTATCTGCCTAGAGCGGTTTTGCTCCGCCCAGTCACAGTGAAAATATAAGGAGTGTTCCAGCTTGGGCTGCTTTTTGAATGAGCCACAGTGCAGCCCATCAGAACAGTGCTCATTTACATATACCAGTCTTAAAGGAACAGTATGGTTCATTTTAAAGCATAAAGAAAGTTTGGAATAAGCTCATGTCAAAATTCAATATTGCTGTTTTTGACGCCCATACAAAATCAATGGAAACATGAAGGATACAGGCCGTTTAAACAGAGTTCCTAATTTACTGCTTTCTGTGGGGAAACACCGACTGAAATGTGCTACACAGCTCTAACAGTGACCCTGCAGTCAGTAGACTCTAGTTTGCACAATGTCATTTGCATAAAGCTAATTGGTGCTGTTTACTTTCCTACATTGTCCTGTACGTGTGGTGGAACGATCCTGATTTTCCTTTGTTTTCTTTTTGTATTTTGGTTTGTTAAACCTAATCCCCTTTAACATCAACGGATGAGAAAAGTGCACAACAGATGCAATAATGAGTGTGAGCAGTGTGTGTCAGGGAAAGCCGCTTGATGTGTATGGACCTTAATGAGCTGCAGACTGGGAATAAAAGGCAGTAAACATCTCTGGTGTCTGTGACTGATGTCATCTCACAGACTGTGTACGTCACACTTCCTTCAGGAATACAGCACTGCAGCAGGGAAACTCCTTATAAAGGTTTAACAATTTGGGGAAAATTTCTAATTGTGATTTTTATTTCTCACTATTTCAGCTGCAATTTAAACACAGTTATTTTCTTTAAAACTGATCTTTTCTTTCCCCCGGACCTTAATTTCAGACATGAGGCTTGAGCGCTATTAATAATGTGCCAGAGCAGCAATTAGAGTTCGTTATTATTAATAACCTTCCCAATTAAACTCATCAGTGTTGGAGAATAAAGGATACAGTTACGACTGCTGCCTCTGAACGTGACAATTACATTCTTTCATATTGTGATTTTAATATTAAAAATCCTGAACATTAACACCACTGAGAGGTGAAGTGAGTAACACTGACTCTCTGGATATTTCCGTAAAATGGCACTTGTCAGGGGGGTGGGATATATTAGGCAGCAGGTAAACAGTCAGTTCTTGAAGTTAATGTGCTGGAGTGTCATGGCCTTATTGTGATGTTCTAGACGACTGAGTCAGAGCATCTCCAGAACAGCAGGTCTTGTGGTGTTCCAGGTGTTCAGTAGTTAGTACCTACCAAAAGTGATCCA
The DNA here is from genome assembly GCA_037974385.1 of Arnoldichthys spilopterus. Taxonomy (NCBI): domain Eukaryota; kingdom Metazoa; phylum Chordata; class Actinopteri; order Characiformes; family Lepidarchidae; genus Arnoldichthys; species Arnoldichthys spilopterus. Next base: position 9,142 of record JBBPDA010154146.1, on the reverse strand, counting down.
AGGAAGGACAAATGGTGGACCTGGGCACCCGAGGCTCACTCCTGCATGTGGGGAGTGAAGGCTAGTCTGTCTGGTCTGATCCCACAGAAGGATGGTTTAAAAAGTGATGCTGACTGATAGAAAGGGGTCAGAACACACAGTGCAGCACAGTCAGAGCTGTTTCAGCAGCAGGAGGGACTCAGGCAGGTGGTGCTAATGTTACGGCTGATGTGTGTAAATTTGGTGCGAGTTGACTTTGGATGAAACTTAAGGACTCTGTGTACAGGGTGAATGAAATGTATGGTCCACTAGATGGAGCCACTTTATCAGCTTTAATCCAGTACAAAAAGCAGATCAGAACTGTCCAAGAGGCAATACCATCAATACCTTCAGTACCCTCATTATCTTCAGTTCCCTTAATACCATCATTACCCTTAATACACTTAATACCTTCAGTACCCTGAATACCTCCAGTACCCTTAATTCCTTCAGTCCCCTTAATACTATCAATACCCTTAGTATCTTCAGTACCCTCAAAACCTTTCATACCCTCAATACCATCAGTACCGTCAATTCCTTTAGTACCCTCAATTCCTTCAGTACCCTCAATACTATCAGTACCCTTAATACCATGAGTACCATCAAAACCTTCAGTACCCTTAATACCTTAACTACCCTCAATACCTTCAGTACCATCAATACCATCAGTACCATCAATACTTTCAGTACCCTCATAACCTTCAGTACCATCAATACCTTCAGTACCATCAATACTTTCAGTACCCTCATAACCTTCAGTACCATCAATACCTTCAGTACCATCAATACCCTTAGTATCTTCAGTACCCTGGATACCTTTCGTACCCTCAGTACCATCAGTACCATCAATACCTTCAGTACCCTCATTACCATCAGTACCGTCAATACCATTAATACCATCACTACCCTCAATACCTTCACTACCATCAATATCATCACTACCCTCAATACCTTCACTACCATCAATACCATCAGCACCCCACTACCATCAGTACCATCAATACCATCAGTACCATCAATACCATCAGTACCATCAATACCTTCAGTACTATAATTACCATCAACACCAATACCTTCAGTACCATCAATACCACCAGTGCCCTCAATATCATCAGTACCCTTAATACCTTCAGTACCATCAATACCATCAGTGCCTCAATATCATCAGTACCCTCAATACCTTCAGTACCATCATTACCATCAACACCAATATCTTCAGTACCATCAATACCATTAGCACCATCAATACCGTCAGTACCCTCAATACCTTTAGTACCTTGAAAACCATCAGTACCCTCAATATCTTCAGTATGCTCAATATCATCAGTACTCTCAATACCTTCAGTACCATCATTACCATCATTACCATCAACACCAATATCTTCAGTACCATCAACACCATCAGCACCATCAATACCGTCAGTACCCTGAAAACCATCAGTACAAAACATGTAAGTAGTGGAGAATAAAATTAGTAATTGTATTTTTATTTTGGCTTGATATCTTTTACAGTTTTAAAATTATCTGAGTAATGAAGATAATGAAAAGAATCACGGTAATAGGATAAAAGTAAAATATTAATATTTTAACCTTTGATTAATCAATTAATAGTAAAAGTAAAATAATAAATGTAAATATTTTCAGAAACTCCATAATTAATGATTTATACACGTTTTCACACGTGGCTTCAGTCCTGTAGAATAACATTAAAAACAGATTAAACCTGATTAATAATTTAATACAACCCCCCCCCCCCCAGGTGCAGTACCGCGGGGAAGCTGCAGGAGGCGCTGATTGACGGCCGCTCCGTTCTCCAGCTGTTCTGAAGGGAAGGAGGAGAAGAGCAGCGCCGCTCAGTCCACAGCGGGCGGCGGGGCAGCGAACTTCACAGGGAGCGGTGTGCCTGTGTGTTGTTGTCCGCGGGATACGTAACGACCGACAGGACCAAGAAAGGGGACCGTTAACCGCGTTCGAGCGTCATTATTAGCCGTAGCCATACTCGCCCGCGTGTTTTTTCGCCGACTTCGGCCCCGGAGTTGGAGCGAGGCGGCGCGGAGCTTGCAGCCGGGGTAGAGGCGCTGCCAGACGGACTCGGGGCTGGATGCGCCCGGCCTGCTCCTCCCCAGCGGCCCGCCATGGGGGAGACCAAGATCATCTACCACCTCGACGACCAGGAGACACCTTACCTGGTCAAACTGCCTATCCCGGCAGAGAGAGTCACCCTGGCCGACTTCAAGCATGTCCTCAATAAACCCAATTACAAATTCTTCTTCAAATCCATGGACGATGATTTCGGGTAAGACTGCATGTTTACCACGCCACATACCCTCCATACCCCCTAATACTCTCCATCACCCCCCTTTTCTCATCATATAGGGCTGCTCTGCTCCGAGGCTGTAGCTGTGGATCAGATCAGGGTTGGAGCTGTTCTTCCAGCAGATCAACCCCCCCCTCCCTCCCCCAAAGCCTCATTTCATGTCTTACCCACACCCCACATCTTGCTGTTTTTGCACGTGACTTTATGATACAGGGTCTTTAAGAGGACATGTAATAAAGCTTTGCCCTGAGCAGCTGAAGCCTCAGTGTCTCTGATCCACCATCAGCGTCCATTTTGGAAATGGAGGACTCTACAGGGAGGACGCACCGAGCAGAAAAGGGCTCGCTGCCCACAACTATTTCCCCCGTTTTAATGGCAGGGATGAGGAAGGGAAGTGTGTTTCAGTGTGAGCAGCTGGGCCAGGTCTTCACTGTGGAAGAAGAACATTTCAGTGGGGAAAAAAACTGAAAGTAGAGCTCAGTGTTTTGCCCCAAATACACAAAAACAGGTTTCGGTGAGCGCAGGGCACATGTGCTGGTGTGCTTTATGGCCTAATAAATGAAACATCTCTGTCAGAAAGGGAAGATAAGAGGGAGCTAGAATCCGGGGCCATCGGGTTTAGTTAGGAGGGGAGAGACGGACCTGGCACTTGCTCCATGGGGGAGGATAAAGCAGGCCGGTGAACAAAGATGGGATGTCTTGGTGTTAAAAGTGAGCCTGTAACTCAAAAGGTTTAAAGTCATCAGGTCGACCCACATGGTCCTTCTATACACACGCACGCACTACACTGCCTGTTCATGTGTGGGACAGTGATTTAGCCTGCGCTCTGTAATCCTCTGCTGCTGTTCAGGCAGTCCTTATATTCAAATACGGTGCAGGAAGCTTTGCTGTGGCAGTTGAAGTGCATTTCTTTGGACGGAGCTGCTTTTGTTCCCATCGGCTCCCACAGAGGCGCTGGCCACTTGCCTATAGAAATTATTAGAGGCAGGAGGCAGGAGGCACCCCAACCTCCTCCAGCCTCGTCTCTAAATCTGACCGCATACACATTACTGAGGGTTCAACACACAAGTATAGCTTCAGTGCTGCTGGGTTCGAACAGCTGAAATAGAGGAGCACTAACGTGTGTTAATGAAGTAAGTGATGAACTGTGACAGCGCTGAGTTTGACATGGTTCCCACATAAAAAAAAATGTGTTTTAGAGACACAGTGTTCTGGTTCTTGTGCTTCAGTCTCAGTGATGATGCAACATAGACTCATCGTGTGGGGTACATGTTCACGTGTGACTCATGTAAGGTCGGTGCAGCACTGTGGCGTGTTTCACTGCGTTTCCACTGATGCGTTGAGGACATTTTGTAAATCTTGGCGAGTTGGGCCACTCTGTCACCCATGGCCCAAGGTGATCAGTTTCCTACAGCTAAACCCAAACCCAGCTTTGTGTTTGCTCTTCATGGCCAGAACAGAGGCTTCACACACTGGCTTTATGCATGATATCAGCAACTAAACGGTTTTTCCAGTGGCACCACAGTGTTAATGTGTACTGTACACATTCACAATCATATACACGGATCAGCCATAACATTAGCACCACTGCAGGGGAAGTGAATAACATTGACTCTCTAGTTATTTCATTACAATGGCACGTGTCAGGATGGTGGGACATATTAGGCAGCAGGTGAAGAGTCAGTTCTTGAAGTCGATGTTCTGGAAGCAGGAGCGTAAGGGTCTGAGCCACTTTGACAAGTGATGTAGACGACTGAGTCAGAGCATCTCCAGAACGTCAGGTCTTGTGGAGTGTTCCAGGTGTGCAGTAGTTAGTACCTACCAGAAGTGTTCCAGGAAAGGACACCTGGTGGTCATGGGCACGGAGGCTCACTGTTGCATGTGGGCAGTGAGGGCTAGTCTGTCTGGTCTGATCCCACAGAAGAGCTACTGTGGTTTAAAAAGTGATGCTGACTCTGATAGAAAGGGGTCAGAACACAGTGCAGCACAGTCAGAGCTGTTTTAGCAGCAGGAGGGACACTCAGTATTAGGCAGATGGTGCAATGTTCTGGCTGATCAGTGTGTACTCATATACTGTGGTATGTGTGTTCATTGATATATGTACAAAAATTGTATTGACAGACCAATAGAGTACAGCAAAAAAAACACTTATTTTTCAAAATTTACCCAAAATCTGTTGTGCTTGAGACGTGAACAGGCTCCTGCAGGGAGGGTTTGGTGTGAACTGGTTTAGACTGGGGTTTTCTACAGTGGTGGTGAATGGAACCAGACGTCTTGTCTCCAAACCCCCAGTGTAGCTCCACGTGTCTCTGGGTGTTTCTATGGAATCTTGATGATGGTGAAATAGTGAATCTGAACTAAATCACTCTGGGGACTATTTTGGCCTCACAACGCCCTGCAGTTATCCCTCCACTATGAATAGGTTTAAAAATATGTTCTAGGACAAACCTGTTCAGAACTGTCCAAAAGCAGCAGTACCTCTCTGTGAAGGTTCTTACTTGGTTCTGTTCACTGCCACTGTAAACAACTCTGATTCGCCCCAAACCTCTCCAAACGACTTTGTTTACATCATAACTACTTAAATATGCAGAATTTGGCAGAAGTTCTTCTTTAAAGCTAACGCACCAACACACTCACACACACACTCACACTAGACCTTGGCTTGGCCATCCACGGCGCTGGCCCTGACCGGCTCCTCCAGGTAAACAGCAGGCCATTGTTCTGGCCATTCTATGCAGCTCAGCTCGGCCTGGACCGTGTACTGTGTTCCTGCCGTTGTCACACAAGTCAGATTAGTCCATTAGAAAAACTTTTCAGAGTGGAGACATGAAGACTGAATTCGCTTTGGCCTGTTTAAGAGCAGTATTCGTTTAGAAATTGTCTTTAATGGTATTAATAGGGGGATGTGATGCAGCAGGACGTGGCTGATGGAACAATTTAACCACTGTTAAAGCTGCAGCAACAGCAAACACACTGCTCTGTTTTTCCCATCTCTCACTCTTAGCTCATTGGAGTAACTGTAGAAATCAAAGGTTCTCCACCTTCTGTCCAACCCTGTCCAGCAGTGTCCAGCCGTCTCCAACCTTGTCCAGTCCTCTTTGCTAGGAAGCAGATGTTTGATTCTGATTTGATTTTCTCTGAGTTTTGGTTGTGTTACGTTGAAATGTGACCTCTGCATTTAACCCATCACATGTGCACATGTGGAGCAGTGGGCAGCTATCAACAGCACCCAGGTAGTAGGACGATACCTTACCTTCAATGGTGCCCAGGCCTTGACTTAAATGTGCGGCCTCCAGTTCACAAGGTCAGTGTCCTAAACACTAGACACCACTGCCCCAAAAAGTGAAAGTGACTGTTTGTCATTGTGAACACACTCAAGCACCACAACAAAATGTGCTCTCTGAACATTGGCCATAGCGTTGCCATTCATCACTGTTCTCCGAGTGTGTTAAACTGGTCAGTGACGTATTAGCAGCAGTTGAAAAGATGTAGTGCTGCTCCAAGCGACCTGGAGAATGCAGATGCTTTCCCTCACTCTCCCTGCGTTGGTGCTAGTGTGTGATTGGGATGAGTCCTGGATAGTAGATTAAACTGTGCACAAATTGGACAGAAATGTGTAAAACCCAAAACACACAATACAAGCAGACTGTTAGATCAGTCATGTCATTAGTTATTCTTCTCTTTTATTGCGTCTGAGGTAAGGCAGTGGAGGCCCAGTGTTTAGGGACTTGCCCATGTAATGAGGGCTCAGGTTCAAGTCTCATCCCAGGTTCTACTGAGGTTCCGTCCTGCTACCGTCCTGCTACACTGCTCCCACAGTGGCTGCTGTTCCATGTCTGATGGGTTAAATGCAAAGGTCACATTTGCTTTGTGTGATGGGGTGTGTTCACAATGACACAGACACTTTCACTTTATGATATTTGTGTTTTCATTTATTTTCCAGTCTCTTGTTCTCCTTCAGAACTAATCAGCCTGTTTTTCTTCCTGGCATTTCAAATAATATGATCTGATTGGCTGTCCTGGCAATACAGACTGAAACACTCCTTATAACTTCAATGTGAATGGGAGGAGCTAAGGAGCTCAGGTTGAATGGGCAGGTGTATATAGACATTGGTTTTTGTGAAATCACAGAAGCAGTGCCTACAGAAAGGCATGTGTATATGAACTGAGGAGTGAACAGTGCGTTTTACTCCATCAGACTCCTTCATTCCAGGAAAAGGAAGAAAACCTGTTTTCCATGATGCACAACAAAATCACTTAATGGGATTAACAGAGATTCTGCAGTTCTTCATTTACTCTCTCTCTCTCTCTCTCTCTCTCTCTCTCTCTCTCTCTCACGCACACGCACACACACACACACACTACTATGGGAATACATCAGAGCCTTGTTAACGTCAGCTAATATCACATGCTGCTGAAACTGCACAGCATCCAATCGCCCTTTCACACAACACACCCGCTGATAAGTCGCCCAGGCAGACTGCGCATACTGATTCAGACAGGCAGGAACTCCTGCACATCTCAGGGCTGTGTTCGGGTGCGGCTCAGCGTCTCTGCGCTCTGAGCTGTGTTCAAGCTTATGACACAAAGACTGAACGTAGAATTTGGTCAAAAAGACACAGTAACAATCATATCATCAGTATCGTTTATCTCTGTGCCTCAGTCTTAGCGCTGTGTTTAATGCTGATGTGTGTTAACAGCGAGGCTCATTCCTTTTGCACAAACAGACATGTTGGGCTGTGAATTTACTGCTGCACTGTGTTCAGTTCAGAAGAGAGGTTATTTCCCCTCTTTCTTTCTCTCTCTCTCATGCATGCCTCGCCTCACCTTCATATTTCAGTGAGAGGAAGTATTTATGACCACAGACGTGCAGCACTAACCCTTGCTCCTCCACACCTCACTCCTTCACTCTCATTTTCGCTCACTCGCTCAGTGTTGGAGATGTGGCACAGATCTAACATGACAACACCTGAAGTGAGGAGGCATCAGTTGTTTGGTCAAAAATATTTTTCTGTCAGTCAAAAAAGTAGAAAAGACGTAAAAAGTAGAAAATGTTGCCGTAAAAAAGCTGAGAGAGAGAGACAGAGAGAGAGAGAGAGAGAGAGAGAGAGACTATGGTAAGGAGGTGTGGTAACCTTTGCAGTGAAGCCTTGGCCTGGCTGGAGCACTGACGTAACAGAGCAGGGAAACACATTAGATAACATTAGCGGTTAGCTGCTAAGCTAGTTCAGTTCTGAATGTTTAAATGATGATCTACAGGGTTCCGTTTGTCTCCAACAAATGGATGTAACATATACACAACATGTGGCTCAATATAGACAGTTCAGTTTCCCATAAACCCGTAATCATAAGCACTGCACTGGAGAAGAGGAGGGCAGATTAATTATAGCTTCTTTTCTATAGAACGTAACCACATAAAGCTGCATGAAGTAGCCTCATCCATCTTCTTATACAGAAACATTTGAAACTGACCTACAGGGTTCAATAGTGTAAGTTTAGCTCGTTGTGCTTTAGTTCTGCTTAGTGTGTCGCTCTGCTGAGCTGTCAGTAGTAAAGAATTATGATGATCCCAGTTGACTCTGGTTTTCTGAAAATGGCTGTAAAAGCTTGTTTTTTTGCCTGGTTCTGAGCATCACTGTTGTTCTTTTTGCATGTACGTTGGGCTGGTGTGCAGTGGAAATGTGTGGGGGTTTTTTTTGGTGGCGTGTTAATTGGCTGAATGCCTTAGATTGAGGCCTTGTGTGATTTTATACTGGAGATTCAACATGGAAGATTTATTCTGGAGCTGCAGCCGTGACCTCGGACATTGCCAGGAAAGTGCCTGGATGATGATGCACAGTGATGAGTTATGTGAGTAAAGGTGGAGGAACACAACTTCATTTCACCACAGCTTCTGTAGTCTAGGCTGGTCAGTCTCGAGCCACAGGATAAAACTTCTTTATTCTGACCTTTATGGGCTTTGTAGTATATTAGAAATGAGGGGCGTGGGCTCCTGAGTGGTGCGGCCGTCTGCACTGAAATTTCAGTCTCCAAATGTTTTTGGAGAAGAATGAAATGAAATATTGATGAAGTGTTTAATATTTATATCTGAAAGTTGTCACATGTCCTTTATGGTTCATAATCTGTCAAAATATTTTTGTGTTTAACATTAATAATGTCACTAAAACTAATGTGAATAATGTAATAAAAATTAATGACCTAGTTAATGCTTACATTGCATTAGCATACATCACAATAAAAGGTCCAGACATTCTGCTGTCTGGACCAACCTGACCCATCCTGATACGCTAGTTCTGGTTGAAGTTTTAATCCACTGACTCCTGCTGAGGAGAACCCATATGAACAGCTCTATTCTCCTAAGAACTGATGGAAAGTCATCGTGGCATCTGTACACAAGGAACTGCTGCCGCCTCTTTAAACAGAGACATTTATTGATTGATTGATTGATTGCTGTTTGGTGGAGACCAGAGGAAAATGGGTTCCCCCTTCTGATCCTTGGTTCTTCCTGAGGTTTCCTTTATACAGCTTAGGGAGTTTTTCCTTACCTTTGTCATCTTTGGCTCATTAGGGGCTTGGACCCAGATTCTGTAAAGCTGCTTTGTGACCGCTGTAAAAAGCGCTATAGAGAGAAACTTGACTTGACTTTAGCATTACTGTAATAATGTCATTGGCTCCAAAAAATGAGTGTGTAAGTGTGTGAGTGTGTGTGTGTGAGTGTGTGTGACCAATTTAGTTTAGGATCTTGGTGTGTTTATTTATTGCAGTAGTTTAGGATCTTGGTGTGTTTATTTATTGCAGTAGTTTAGG
>JBBPDA010154094.1:0-19287 GCA_037974385.1 Arnoldichthys spilopterus | reverse complement strand
TTCAGTTTTTCTTTTTTAATAAATCTGCAACAATTTCAAAAATTATTTTTTTTGTCTGTCAATATGGGGTGCTGTGTTTACATTAATGAGGAGGAAAAATGATTTTAGCAAATGGCTGCAATATGACAAAGAGTGAAAAAGTCTGAATACTTTCAGTACCCACTGTACTTGGAGAATTGATGCCAAAAAACATTAAAGCTGTTCTGGGGGCTCATGGTGACCCAGCACCAACTAAGTCATATTTTATTTTATATTTTAATAAATAAGTCTCCATGTTATGTATGTATCTTTATGCTACTTTATTTATTTATTTAGTTGTGCATTCTTTTCTGATTTACAGTAAGTACAGTGGAAGTGGCTATGCTTTGGATAAGCAATAAATGCAATAAACTATACATGCAAACCAATCCAAAAGGTCTCTGGCTGTCTCTAGTCTCTTGGATTCAGTTTTCTTACATCTGCATCAAAAGACATGATGGTCCGCTGAACTAAAGTAAAGGACAGATTGGCCAACTCAGAGCTGGAGATACACATTGCATTGAAGGATATCCAAAGAGCTTTTAAGAGGGAGAGAAATTGAACCCCTCTGGCTCACACAGATACCACACTCAAAACTCTCTGGGTACTGATTCCCTTGTGTTAATGTTTATGGTTGTGGAAATTCATGGATACACTAGCAAAGAACATAGAATCACCAACATTCTTACAAAACAATAGATATCAAATAAATTGTTTAAAGAATCATATTTATGATTTGTAATGTGTTGAGTGTATTGTGCAGTGTAGTGCACAAGAGTTCTAAACCTTGCTATTATTAGCATTCTGCACTTGTTGTTTATGACTGCTGACTGGCCTCACAGTTTGAGTCAGGAACACACACATGCACACACACTCACACATACCTGAAATAATACAGACCGCCTGTTAATTTGCAAATGACTTAACTGAAAACAAAGGTAGCCTTGTGTGCAGTGTAAGGAGATTTACATTTTTTCTCACAACAGGAGTCGACTTGAGTATCAGCTGTAAATTGGAGCAAGGCAACTACTGCCAGGCCAGCACAACATGGCCTTGACTTTGAACCTATTTACCTGTGATTTCCATGAGGCCTCAGTTGGCTTTAAACTGACAGGGTTGCTATAGGCCAAAAGCTCTTTAGTGACTATAGTATGCAGATTTTTCAATGCCAAGTAAACTGAGAATTTATGTTCCCACACAGTGATGTGCTTCTGCTTTTTCCCCAGTCTCTTTAAACCTTACATTAAAGGTGAAAATCACATTTCAGGCCCTTGCTGCAGCCTCTACTTTTCTGCAAAAGCTTTACGCTAAATGTTGGAACAGTGCTTATAGGTTAGTAAATCAGGTATGAACATTGGATGATTAGTTCTGGATCAAAAACACTGAATTAACTTATCCCGAAGGTACTGGATGGAACTCCATCACTTCTGAAAAGCATTTTCCTGTGTCACACACCAATGCTGGGGTGCTTTATATCCCTATATTCCCATAGTTAACACTTGGCATTTAGAATGTTGGTCTTAGGCTTATGCGAGGCTGCTCCAGAGCTTTTGCTTCCATTGTCAATGCTCTTCTATGCCAATTATATAAGCTGTTATACAAGCAGTTGAAAATGTAAGCAAGGGTTGCACCTTTAAGTTTACTAATAAGAATGTATAGCTTGATACTTTTGGAAATAAACATATATAATAATCTTGTTTATATTTTCTTATTATCTTACAGAAACCACTTTCTTTCTTGCCTAATCAGACTTTCTATTTACATGCCATCATGGTTTTAATCTATTATAATTTGTTGTGACAGAGAGGGACTTCATGGGTGACCTTTGACACAGGTGCGCTGATGACCGTCTGCCTCATGTCAGGTCTGGTCTTTCTACATGTGTGTATGTGCTGCAGGTCTAAACCAACCACCATGAATCATCTCGCTTAGATTATGTTATCGGCCAGACATGTGAGTCTCTCAGTACACATCTTGTTCAGAGAAATACACTGTTCTTCTAGCATGGATGCTTGTGATGAATAGTCTTATTATTGCTAGGTCATTTATCCTTCAGCAGCTCTGCAAAGAAGATTAAATGTTTTCTCATGGAGGTCAAATAGTTTAATATGTTTCACCTTTTGTGTATGTTATCATGTGGAGAAATGGTTCTCTACCTTCAGTACTGGTTGGTACTAACATGGTTCATTTTCAAGTGAAACTTCATGGAGAAATTTCCTCCTGCATCTGTCACCTTGAATTGATGCTTAATGCATGAAGAACCAGCTGGGGGTGGTCAGCAGGAAGGTTTCTGCTGTTATATTAAACAGATTAACAGGGTAAAACCTCCACTTGTACCCAGCCTATGGCACCCTCCAGATCAGACTGAGAGATTATTAGCCAAGGGCCTGTGCTGCTATGGTGCGACTTCACAAACAGCAACAGCTTCAAGATTCTCTTACCAGTGGAACAGTAACACTTACATTAAAGGGACACTAAGTGGAACAGTTCTCTGACTTTTGTAATGGGGGGCTCCCATTGGTGGGCTATGGTGGAATGTGCATGCAGAGTTCTTGGCATCTCAACTGCTGCAGGTAGGACTTAATATGACCCAATCCAAAGTGGAATTCTTATGAGTCAAAGCTAATAACTATGCTACTCATTTTTGAAGCAATCACTGTGGTTTGATTTTCTATTGACTGTTTGTGTTGTTGAGATCTGTAGTTTACTATGAACTAGTTTTGTGTTGCTTTAAATTTTGTTTATAACAAGGGCTAGGGGTGCATCAGTATTCAGCATATGAATATATACTGAATATAAAAAAAATATTTAATGCACTTGATTTTATTTATTATATAAATAAAAAATATTTTTGTGCTATTTTGACTAAATTTAAATCCCAGAAACAGGTCAAACTAATGGGAAAAAAAGTTCCAGACATTTAACATTTACAGAAATATTTCCACTTAGGTCAAACTGAGGTCAATTTTAGATGCAGACATATAAAAAATCTTAAACACATAATTTATTATGAGTTTGAGTTTACTACATGTTACTCCTCCACTGGGATTCCCCTTCCACCACACTGTTTCTCCAAACATTACTCTGTTGTAGAGAGGTCTCCTTAAATCATTAGGAGGAATAGTCACATTACTCATGCTTGCCTCCCTAAACAATCTCACGGGAGAGGTCACTGTCCCTGCAATAAGACGATTTACATCTCTCTGACCTTCTACGTTTTCAAACCCATTTCTTTTGGGACTTTTTGTAACCTTTGTGATAAATTCAAGACGTTTTTAGTTTAATTCAGAAAAAAGGTTAATTTCATTACAATAGAGAGCTAAATGCTCATTTTGCTTCTTTTATATCTGTTTTATTGCCAGAAAAATATGAATGTGCTCCTAAAGAGCTCATTATGTATAAACTATATATATATATTTTTTTACCATTTTCTGTAATTTTCAAAACAAAAATATCACAAATATAACGTTTTGCTGATTTCCATTATTTGATTAAACCTTCATTCTGAACAAAAAATCGATTTGCTTTCAAGCTGTGTCAACTCTGACATCTAGTGGTTAGATGGTCACCAACCCTATTTAAAATATTATTTGGAAACTATTGGATGATGGAAGAAGCATATATGGTTGTTTGTTAAGTTCATGTGTTTCAGACAGAAATAGTGAAGTACAATACACTGTGACAGTTTAACCACTTCAGCATAACTAAAAGTCCATGTTTTTGTACCATGGGAAGAACATGGAAACTCATCTGGACACCACTTGAATCCCAGCACCAAACATTTAGGCATTATGTGTTGAGTCCTGGTACTGGTACCTGGAAAATTTGTGAAAATTCTTAAATGTATCTTGTATTTCTTCTCACTTTTGGGGCTGCATAAGTTATGTTATAGTTGTGTCTGGATAAGCCTCCTTGTTTGCCCCATATCCACTTGCTTTCCCCCTAGATCAGGGGACCACATCTCTGGTCCTGAAGGCCACTGTCCAGGAGTTGGGTAGCTCCTCTCTTCAAACAAATTTAAAAAAACAAAATTCATAGGCAAACTAAACCAGGTAGGTTTGTGCAGAGAAAACAGGTCACCAGAAACTGGCCCTCCAGTACTGGAGTTGGAGATTTACCCTAGATGTTGGGAGTTATCTTCAAAATATAGAGTGCAATCCAGATAAGGCCAATGATACTGTTTAAACAGGTTTCTTGACTATTACCATCTACAGCCAATAAGAAAAATTTTTCATCAGGGAATGCTGAACATTTTTGTCCAACTTTGTCCATTATCATTTTGAAGCGCAGGGGTGGTTATGATTTAGATTTAATGATTAGTAAATACAGAGATGTTGTCAGGATCTTGAAACACTGGGGACTTAGCCCATCCCAGAAACCTTTTTCATCCAATTTACAGTTTTTTCAAGTATATTTCAGAGTAAAATGAATATAAGATCGGAGGCACTGTGCTCTGCCATGTCTCATTGCCTTCATCCCTTTTTCTGGAAAAAAAAGCCTCTTATAATCATAGTTAGATAGCTACCAGAAGCTTTTCTCAATTCTCATTTGTGTATAAAAAAATTGTCGCTATTAATTAAACATTGCCAACAGGGGGGGCTGCTTCCTACAGCTGTGTTGCCATCACATCATAGGCAAGTGGAGGGAACCCAAAGACAGTACAGGCTGGCCACATTAAACTATTCCAGCATGTGTCAGAAAATGCTGGGTCTGAGACAACCCAGTTCAAGTAAATCTGATGTAGAAGAGAACCAGCCAACTAAGTGCATTCAGCCAATCTGAGGCTATGAGAGATTATTATTATTATAATTATTATTATTATTATGTTTTCAGAATTATGTTGACTTGTTCTCGTTGATGTTATTGTCTCAGTGTTGTGTGCTGTAGGAGTAGAAACACTGCATCAAGCAGACTTCCACAGCCTCGCTGTCTACCTCTTGTGAGTATTCTGATTACATGATACTGCTAGTATTCTTACATGGTACTACTGGCTCTTTGTCCTTGATCAACTTATCAAACCTCAGAAAAATGAAGTGTTGTGATACATATAATGCGTACTGGTAATGTTTTTTAATATTATATCTTTGCTATATCACCCTACCCTAAGTCAAGTGTTAGCGAATTATATTGTCAAAGTATATAGCACAAGCAAAGTGATATCATTAATTTTGATATTATGTAGAATAAGTGCCTTACCCATTATATTTAAAATACATTCAGTTATACATCACAGACCCTTTGGGGCCCTCAGGCCTCACTTTGAGTTTAAACTATAAGAAGAAGACTTGGCATTTGTCAGTATTGGCCCTAGTCTTTGTTCAATTTGCAAGGTCTCTTCAGAGTGTGGTTCATAATGAAAGCCTTAGCTTTTGCAACACCACACCAGCATTAGGTCATCTTTTACCATATTATTATTTTCTGTCTAATCTACTCAATGTTGAAAGCTCAGGGAACAGCCTGATTTTTGATTTCTCCAAAGGCATACACCTTCAGAATAAAACCACTGCAGATTTATTGTCTGCTGTCTATCATTTCGGTATGTTTTTTTGCTAGACTATTAAGTAAAATAATACATTTTATCAACATTATTATCCATGTTACTGCCGTTACCTTTCATTTTATATCATGTTTGGTCAAGATCTCTTGTTCCTGGTGATTTTATCTGTTTGGGCTTAAAGCCAATCCTGCTAGGTTATGCATGAATGGACAAGAGAAATTTCCATAAAAAAAGACTGGCTGTTAGAACATGCTGGAACATTGGGTCTTCAACACTGTAGGCTTAGCAGAGACATTAACATAAACATATGATTTATGACACAGGTTTACATTAAATGAATGTTTCTATGCAAAATCAAATTATACAATTTTACACTTACCCCATACAGTCATGTGAAAAATATATGTACATCCTATGAAATGAAAAATGTTTTTTAATAACTATAGAATGTCAAGTTGCTGAAGTATGATGAAATATTTGCTCGATTAATATGTATAAAAAGTTTCCAGTTTCTAGGTGATGTACTTATATTTTTTACATGACTACACTGTATGTAGTAAATCAGCAATGTTTGGTGTTCAAATTTTCTGTCTTTAGTGCAGAAGCAATAGAGCTAATGTGGCTATTTATTTCTCCATAAATATATGCCCAAAACTACTTTCACACTACATTTGGATTTTCATTGGAATTACAGTCAACTTATAGTCTTGTGGCTTAACAATGGGGGCAGCTATTTAAGACAAGTTTTGTGCCAAATTCCAACTGCCTGTCTATGCTAATAATTTCTGTTGTACGTATGTAATGTTATCTGACTTTCATATGCCTGTGTGTTATCTGCATACACATGAAGGGGAAAAAACTACTAAAATGGCTGCTCTCAGCATTTGTTCATTTTTATAGCTGAGAGGAAGTCATACTGTGTCTTATACCACATACCCAAGTCTGCACTTGGTGTTATGTAGTGGGTAATATCACCGCCATCTTTGCAGTAGATCAGAGCTTTCCTCACCTGATCAAGCACTCCACCAGTAAGAGTCCTTGGGTGAGACGAAAGCTACACTCACCTACATCTGTAACATGATCAAACTATGAACTCTCTGTGTCTGTTAAATGTGTAAAATGTAAATGTGTAACCGTATTGAAGACCTGGATGTCATTTTGGTGGGTGAGAAGTTTTGTTTTCATGTTTTTATGGAAAAGATCTAGGTGACTTTAGGTGTTCAAGTGTTTGCTGGCATTATTTGCCTTGTAGATTCAGCACTTAGCTAAAAAGGTGAAATATGAACTCTTTACTAATGGAACATATCCAGGTAAAGTGAAACATTGTGTACCCAGCTATTAAAAGCATCAGTTTGATGTTTTTATTTTTTATTTTTACATTGTACATCCTCATTTGTATCACTTTTGTTAAGTATGGTAATTTTACTAATACTCTTATTTTTTGTTACTTGATTTTGATATGGTTATAATTCAATCTGCAGAGTCTCTTCTGCTGGAATGATGCTCTTTGAAGTAGCATATTTCACTGATGCTCTTTTAGCAACATGCCTTCCGTAAGTTCTTTTGTTTTATAAGAATCGTTTTGTTCTATAAGGAATAATATCAAACATGTTGATTGAACTCAGACATCTTGTTTTCTTGATCATAGCTGCCCCCCTACTTTTAAGATCTTTCTTCTTTGGCAGAAGATGGCTAAGGTAGGAGGATTCCAGAAGTTCCTCTACTACACAATGATGTCAGTAGTGTGTTTCCTGCATCCAGTGTTAGTCTGGCATGCTGTCATACCAGGTATTTTTTAATTAGTGGATTTATACTTTTAATTTTTCAGATCATAACTGAAAAAATAGATTTTGCTATTAAAATTTTTTAAACCTAGTGAATATTTACACAAAACCAATTTTTGGAAAAGTGGGGATATTTTGTAAAACGTAATAAAAATCTACAAAACTTTCTGATTTGTTTAACTGAAAAAAAGTACAAAGAAATTACTTTGAATGTTTTTGCTGCTAAACTTTATAGTGTTTTTATAAATATAAGCAAAGTTTGAATTTGATGTCTGAAACATGCTCAAAAAATAAGTGTCCATGTTTCAGTTTGTTTTAAGAAAAAACAGATGTTGAGCTCTCTATGCAAAAGATGAAATGAACAATTCAGGTATCAGTGACAGGTGCAAAAGCCAACATATGTGATTATTTGTCATTGTGAACACACTCAAGCACCACGACAAAATGTGATCTCTGCATTTAACTTTAACATCACACAAGCAGCAGCAGCGGGCAGCTACCAATAGTACCCGGGAAGCAGTGTAGTGGGACAATACCTTGCTTAAGGGTACCTCAGTGGTGCCCGGGCCAGGACTCGAACCTGCGACCTTCAGGTCTCAAAGGCAGTGTCCTAACCACTAGGCCACCACTGCCCACGTCATGGTATGAGGTGTTTCAGTCCCCATGGCATGAGTAATTTGCATAGGTGTAAAGGTCTATTGGCATAAAGGTTCATACTGGGATTTTAGAGAGACATATGCTGCCTGCAAGGCGATGTCTCAAAAGACTGTTAAGCAGCTAAAAAATTTGAATGGGGAAAAATCCACTTGCAACACTGCAACAATTAGTATCCAACAAGTTAGAAAGTGTAATTAGGAAAGGTGATGTAACACGTTGGTAAACAACTTTTTCATATTTATTTAAGATTTAATTTTTTTGTGTGTGTTACAAGGCTCAAATTGTAAATTCACTTATATTTACAAAGTAAAATTCATTGCATCAGTGAAACCATTGGAAAACTTTGTTTGTATTTTTGTTACTTAAAGTTTCAGGAGATGTAACGAATTACAGATTCTTGATTTTATTGCATTTTTATAAAATGTCCCAACTTTTATTGAAAATTTTTTTTACTTGCTTTAAGCAATTATATCTTTTTACTTTGGCTGAAATGTTTGCTTTCTTACAATAATGCAAACATTTTCCATGTTTAAAGAAATAATGCTTGAACCAACTAATATTATTTAATGAATTAAGACAAATAGATTACATAAAAAATATTTGAAATAATATATATGAGATTTGTAGCATATTGTTAGATATTACAAATGATTCATTATTATGAAAATATATTATAATCTTTATCACTCTATAGGAACGATGCTGCTGGTGACAGGATTGCTCAATTTTATTTTGAGCAGAAAGAAGACAAGCTCCACTAAACAACCCAGTGAATCTTATAGAGACCCAGCTCTGTCGGCTGTCTGTGTTAATGAGTCAGGAGAGACGGTGCAAACATTTTCCTTTTTCCACATCATATCAGGCAAGAGGGCTTCTTTTCTACCCACCAACAGCAGACTGCAAAACCCTTCGGACAGTTCTCAGTTTGGCCCAGATCATCAATTGCAGAATGCCAACAGACCATTGAGGAAAACTAACCAAAGAAATGTACAATTCATTGAGAGTTTCAGACAAGATGAGACTGAGATGGATGAGTATGACATGGATCAAGAGGAGACCACCTCAGACAAAGCACCAATAATAAAAGCTTGAGAGGTGGCATTAAGTAGAAAAGTAAATAATGCATTGCAAATTACTAATATGACTGTCCAGTTGGAGGTCATGTAAATACAAAGTAAGAAATACACAGTTATCCTGTGCTGGAATGTGGCCATTTTTCCAAAGGGCAGCAGCAGATACACTTTTTAAAAAGCCCATAGTGAGCAGTTTTCCCCAGTACAGTATCTTTAAATAAACATATTCCTATTTCAGAACAGCTTTCTCACTACAATGGCAGTCTATCTAGCAGGTGTAGCACATATTTAAAAAAAGGAACAGAATGTGTCATAATCTGTCCAGTCAGAAGATGATATTTTTAAATATTCAAATCATTGTCCTATGTAGTGGATACCTGCAGCACCAGTCTCTTCTGAAATGCTTTGATGGTTTACACTCTGTATTTGGATTCACACAAGGCAATTTCGCTAAAACACTAATAAATTAATTTAGCAAATACTCACCTTATTCTCATATTTAAATGTCAGCTGTATGTTTTATTAGAGTGCAGTAGAGTCTTAAACGGTCAGTGTGCTTATATAATGCCTGTGAGACAAGACCATAGTGTTATTTGGCAGGTGAGAGAGACAGAAAGAGAAGCCATATAACCAATACAATCAACACTGCTGTGTTGTTAGTCTGCATATTTTCTTCTTCGGCTATTGTGCTCAAAATGCACTGAAGAGTCAAAACATGAAAGAATGATTTTTTTAATGTTGTAACAATGCATTTTCCCCTAGAATCATCCATTTAATTGAATTACTAGTCTTACTAGTGTTCCCAAAGTGAGGGCTCTCTGTGGCATCCCGGGTACGTTTGGGGAGTCTTTCTTAGGATGGTATCTCCTACATCAAGGATTCAATCAATACAAACCCAAGTCTCCATTAATCATCTGGCTTCTCAGTGGTCAGAGCCAGACAAGAGCTTTTTCCATCAAGAGTAGACTGCTGCAGTCCCCTCAGGGTTGCCAGTCTGCTCTTTGTCTAACCTTGCTAGACAGTCTCCAGTTCTCCAGACTTGCTGACAGTAAAGGACTAAAGGCTACTGGGGGATTTCCTCTCTGAGACATTACTGGTGGTTTTTGTATGCTTGTTTGTTTGTTTTGCAGTAATCATTCATTAATCTCTGGTCCTTAAAAGTGTATAGTGAAAGTACACAAGTCAATTATGACTATTCTAGCTGAAAGAAAATCTACAGCCATGCTAACCAGCCAGTCTTTGGCAGTAGGACACAAAGGGCTCTGTTCAGAAGAACTGGAGTGAAAAATCAGATTAAAGCACTGAGTGAAGCAATAAGGGTCTTTACAGTAACACTCTAAACATCTTAAAATGAGAAACATGAACTGAGATAATAATACATTTCTGCCCTAAAACTTACAGTAGGCATGAGCTTATATGCAGATCCCTGTTCGGTCTCCTCATTGTAATGATCACATCCTTTTACACAGAACTGCCTTCCCGTGGGGGAAGTGTCTTGGCAGCCCAAAGGATCAGCTTCCTCAAATAGTTCATCAGGTCTATTGGTGTCATTTTTTTCCTAGATGGTATTCTCAGACTGAAAAACAGGAAGCTCATTATCAGTGCGACCAGAGACTTTGGAGGACCCAGGAGTACAAAAAAATTTTACTTATCTGTTCACATCATTGTATGACATTTAATCCTTGAACATTTCGTCTGTTCTATATCAGAAACATTTCACTATTAATTAACATTTTCCCACGTTTGTGGCATATGCATCGCAACACCCAGATAAAAAGCACTGTCAGTTAGATCAGCTGATAAACAAGACCACGAAGCCGCTCCAGACGTTTCCCAGGGCAACCAAATTGGACTACCTTCGTGTGGTTTTGATTGGTTGTGACTTTTCAGACGGCTCTGCGATTGGCTGACAAAGCCGTCACTCACCTTAGCGTGTAACCTGATCCTCCCCCTGAGCCGTCAGGATCAAGAAGACTACAGTACGAATAAAAAAACACCTTACCGACGGAGTGCACGTTCTTGTTGTGTGCCGCTGGGAAAGAGGGCGATGCTGGAGGACACTGGTAAAGTAGCCTGTTTGTCTCAAAGCAAGAACTAACAGAAATTGTAGGTTTTAAAAAAAAAAAATTGGCGCTGAAGTGTGCTTGAAATCGGAGGACTGAGATAAATTCTTGGTAGGACCATTAGCTAAAGGCTTTTTCAGCGTTATTTCTCTGTGTGGTTTTAGAAGTTTTGTATTTCTAATTATTTCTGGCTTTCTGTCGTGCATTATGAGAGGCTGAAAGCAATAGCTTTTTATGCTTTTAGTTAGGCTCTAAATTGATGTACATTCTCTTCCTGGGTTTTTATAAGCTATTACTGAAGTTGTTTTTTATAGACTGTCATCACAGCCTCTAATGTTTTAACTGGGCATGTAACTTCTGTAAAATAGCCAGTTCCCCTTCACGTTAGTCATGCCTTCAGACTAAATGCTGCATGCGCTGTTGGTGAGGAGCTCTGCAGCTGCACCATAGATTCAATTAGGCTGTAATGAAGAGTCACAGCTGGTGGAGCTGGGTGATTAGTTAGAGGGTCACACTGTGGTTTATACTGGAGTGCATCCCTCAACAAGACTGGTTTGATTGGTAACCCTTTGTCTCATAGAGACACAAGGTTGTTCATAATTTACTATTTCCTATGGCAGCCATTTAGGCACTTTCCATGAGATAAAGCCACTGATTAAATAATGTATGGTCACAGACAGAGGTGGAGGTCATAGACAGAGGTGGAGGGATGACACAGAAATGAGGTGAGGGGGTCGGGGGTGTTCTGTTTTTATGTTCTGAGTCTGTAATCCTCATATCAGTTTTCAAGGATTCCTTTAAAACAGGTCACTCATGTTTAAACAAATATCTCAGGACATACTATTGCTGATTTACAATTAACCTATTCATACCCAACAAATACATTTAGTATGATCAATGTAAAGTTATGAATTTTGTATATTTTACTGTAGATTAGCATGCAACAATTTGAACGTTTTGTTTTTTGTTTGAAAGTCATTTTATTTTATTCACCATCTATATGAAATTTGAATGTAATGTTTTGTTAAAATCCAGTAGTGTCATGTAATGTAGTGATACAAAACTCCCTTCTTAGACATATGGTTTGATTGATTAAGGCATTAATGGGTTACTTCTTCTTCTTCTTCTTCTTCTTCTTCTTCTTCTTCTTCTTCTTCTTCTTCTTCTTCTTCTTCTTCTTCTTCTTCTTTTCCCTCATCCTCCTTCTGAATCTTATTTTTACAACTAAATTAATTTCCTATTAAATTTTGAGGTCACTTTATACATTTACTAATATAATTTCAGTTTTTAATGTTCAATCACTTTATCATATAAAAACATTACTAAATGAATACAAAACCATTGTAGTGGACACTTGCAGTGGTCTAATTAAAGTGAAAGGAACAATGTAACTACAGTCTGTTAACAAAAAGTAGCACATTGTTGGAATATAGGAATAATGTCAATTCCTTGTTGCAGTTTAAAATTACAAGATGAACTTACATTGATTACAGGTTTCTTTCTTTATATCAAACAATATGAGGTGTTTGTATTATATTTTGAATGCTTACTAAATCCTCAGCACATTTTATAAGACACTTTTGGAAAGTTGATTGTACTTTAGAGACATGAATGTTAATATCACCTGACATGCAATTGTTTCATCATCAAAGAAAAACAAAACCCAGTGGCAGGGGTTACATTCATCTTTTAGTAAATACTCTAAAAACAAAAAGGGCACTATGGCCCCTTATCTCTAGTGGTTGTGTGTAAATAAAATGATCAGCTACAAAGCTATACAGTAAAAAGCCATAAAGCTAAAAAGCAACAATTTTTTTATTCATAAAGGCAGTGGTTACTCTGCTGAACAAACATCAGCCAGTTTAAACACTCCACATATTTTCTCGATTAAAGTGAGTTTTAATATAGACAAGGACAAATGCCTAGGACATTTACAGTGCCTAAATTGCCTATTGCATGTCATTAAAGTAGACTCAATATTCTTTTAAACAGTGAACAGGAAGGTGCAAAAAGTTTATCACTGCTAAAAAAACTTACATTTAAATGTGAAATATCTGGCAACAAAACCTGCTCTAATCTCAACTAGTGATATACATGTATTTATATATGCAGTCATACTGAAGCTGTTGCAGCAAAAGGGCTCTTTGTTGTGTTTTTTATTTGCTTTTGTAATGTGGCTTGCTGCACAATTTGATTATATGCTGTAATAATATTATTTTCATATTTTATATAACTAATGTAACTCATTTCCAGCAATGGTTAAAAGTAATTATGCTGTTCCTTATACTGTAAGAAGTATGAAGGCACTCTACAATAAAGTTGAAGTCATTTTTTATTTTAAATTAGAAATACAAAATAGTAGATTTTTGTATCAGATACAAGGCCAGTACATGCAGAAGTTGTTAAAAAGTCTGAGAATAATTCATATCTTGAAATAGTCATGCATTCTTCAGGATATACATTGATTGCCAACAGTTACTGCTTCTTTGGATTTCCCCTATTTTTGGGTTTTGGCTTTGGACAGTCTGTGTTCATTGTTCTGTCGGCATTAACCCTGCAGAAGGAAAGAAAGGAAGAAATCAGTCAATTAAGCTTTGAAGTGTTTGTCTTGAAGGTTCCTGATCTAAATCAATAGGGTGGTATTAATGCTATTGTGGCTTGACTACACATGATGATTGTAACAAAAATACAGGCATTGCTGTATGCTCATTGTGTGCAGAATCACACACAGTTACATTCTTTATATTTTGCATGGCGTCATTTATGTCTTACTCTGGACTTATTCATTGCATTGACTAACCTTTTAAAATATTAATGAAGATCATTTGATCATAATTTGGCTGAAGGTCCATCAAGCACGTTATGCTCATGGATAAAGTGAAAGTGCAGTCATTTCTTTCACCCCTGGGTGGCAGTGTCTCTTGATATATAATTTTTCATCCAACCTCTACTTTGCTTTGTGAAAATGTATATATACACCTAAAATCAACTTGACTTGACTCTACTCCATCCATCAATGGCATATGATCACCATAAGCCACCAATAACCAGACTTTATTTGGGTGGTGGAAAGGCAACAACACTGACATGGTAGTGTTATATAGTAAGTAAGTGTGTATTGCACTGGTTTAAGAGTGTATCAGATGCACCAGAGTTACTGGGAATCTTATATAATGAACTAGGAGGTTTCTGAAAATGTCTTAAAGCAGTTTACAGGAATTCATTACAATATTTCATAATTCACAGAATTATTAGAACAGCACATGTTGTTTACTCACCAACATTCTTGCAGTTTTTTCCCTTGATTGGAGTTTGGACTCAAGCAGATTGATTTATTTGCCATGTGGACACTGGAGAGTAGATTGAAGTATTATTAGGTAGAGCTATGCCTTTTCACCATGACCCAGTCAAACTTTTATCAAGGCTGTAGCTTTCTTCATAAAGAAATATCTTTAATGAGAACACGAATAAAGCTATTGATTGTAACTTATCAAAGCCTGAAATGTATGTGTAGCTGTGATGTGTCAGGCAAACATTTGCTTGTCAGCTTCAGTGGAAGTTACGTTTCCTGAAGGAAATAGGAAATAGGAAGCTGCATGCTGCTGCTGTGTTCTCACTCATGGCATTTTGGTTTTAATTCGGGCAGTAAGTGTTAAGAAATAAGAAATAAGTAACAGGACCCTCAATTACAAAACTGAGTATTTAAAAAAGTATTATTTATGAAGGCACAAATACTGATATTTCTATTTAATATCCTAAACATGTAAAGTCCATTCTTCCATTCTTTTGGAGATTGGATCATTTGGCAAATTATCATTTATTACTGATAACTCCATAAAATATGTTCTTTAATGTATTTTATGTTCTATGATCTGATTTGTGCTGACACACAAAGCAAATGCCAGGGACAGGAATTTTGTGTTTAATTTAATATTTAGTTGTTATGAGCTTTTTTATTTGCAGTGGTTTTAAAACGATGGAAAACTGAAAAACTAAATCTAAAATGTCCCTATTTATTAATATTCCAGAATCACTTATGATCCAAGTCAAAAGTAAATGGTTCAAACTTATCAGAATTCTTTTTTCACAATATTTAGCATATCCTGAATATTGGAAACTGTTTGTACTTTGCCCTACACATTCTTTATTTCCTCTAACTTTCTTTCAAAATATTTACAAAAACATCATCTTTATTGAAAGAAAAAACTAAATTAATATTTATTTCTAATTTAAATTGATGCATATCACAGTTTTTTCATTCCTAAGGGTGCCAACATTTGTGGAGAGCACTGTAAATGTGCTATTCATAGTTAAAGGCTTGCATGACTTTGGTTGTATCATGTTAATGTGCAAAACTGTTCTGCCAGCTAGCATATCTATGCATATTTAAACAGGGAATTTGCACATGGTACATTGTATTTGGACCCATTTTATCATAACAACCAACAGTAATTTATTATAGGCTATTTCATAGTTGGATGAACAGTAAAATCCCATAGTTGATTTGTGTTGTTTGTGGGTGTGCATGTCTTGTCTGCATAAGATGTAATCAGATTAGATCAGATTGTAATAGCTTTGAAAACCTTGTATATCTACATACACTGCATGTAAAAGGAACTGAGCTAATTGGTTCATTTTGATCTTGCTGGTTTTGGAATATTATGTTAGGCTGGAGGACAAGAATTAAACTTGATCTTATTGGGTTTTTTCCATAAAAAACATTTATATGTAATCATACATATTATAAATTTTTAAGCGTTCCCAATGCCACTCGTATCTCATAGTGCTTGTTGAAGTGATTGATTGTTTCCTCTCAGGAGTTGTTTAAGCATGTAAAGGAGAAGGAATCTAAATTCAGGGGAATCTGGTATTGTGAATCTTGTCCACTCTTGTTTCGACAGGCCCTCCATAAATGTATTACTTTTAACAAAAGAACAAACTGTCCCACCAATCACTGCATGTGCAAAGTGTTGTGCAATCTTCTCACAGGGTTTTGGGATGGAAGGCTGATTATCTCAAAGTTATGCTCAAATACAACAACTCAAGCAGAAATAAACACAGACCTCCAAAAAGCATCTTGAGCTTGAGGTTTGCAAAACATGTACTGGAAAGTCAAATATTCTATGCTTTAAAGTAGTTCAGAAGAGATACAGCTGTCTGCAAATTAAAGACATTGCAAGATGTTTGTCTTTTAAAGTCATATGTCAGTTAAACATTGAACAAACAGACAGGACAGTCAGTCTAAGGTTTCCAGTCTTAAAGAGCTCTTGCTCTGCATATTTTATATAATCGAATTCGTCTTAATTCATCAGCTAATCCTCAAACTTAATGAGATGTGCAGTGAACAGACTGATGTGCAGAACAAAGCGCTCTAATAAACCACTGCCTCAGGCAGAGATGATAAGTATAACAGTATAACTGCATCTAGAAGCAAACCTGTGAGTTACACACATGCAGGCTGTTAGTATAGTGACCTAGAAAAGGTCCTGCCAATCATTGTTTGCAGTTACAAAAGAGGAAAACAATTTCTTTTAATGTCCATGTTTTGGTTTATCTCTTAGCTTGTTGTCTAACGTCTTATCAAGATTAGGACGTACTTACATGATTTGAACTTTTTTGCAAAGAACCTCTGGTATTTTCACTTCAACATCAATGATGTGTCTCCAAGGAACAAAATTACTCTCTCTGACACACACACATTTCTCCCGGATGGATATCGCAGCATTCAGGTTATCTGGAAACAAAGAATAAACAAGAGAAAAAAACATTTGGATCCAAACTATATGAATAGTGCATAATGATGCACTGAGTGAATTAATGCATCTACTCTACCTGTAAGAATGTTTAAGAAAAAGAAGAAAGTCAGAAGAGCAGCTTTCACTGTTCTGAAAGCCATGTCTGCTCGTAGTTGCAGTGCAGGGACATCAGTGTGTTTGCTGAGAGTAAAGCTGTCTCCCATCCTCACATTGCCCTCTTTTCCCTGTTTGCCCATATTTAGACAGAACCATGTCACATGGTTTGTAGCAGTCATTCAGAATACTACAGGCTATGTTCAAGATTTTTTGCTTGGGAATGTTTTTGTTTTTTTTTTTGCTTTCTGGCTTGTTATGTTGTACAAATGAAAATTCATCTCCAATTATAGTGTATAAAAAATATATAATATATATTTTAGAAATATTTTTCCATATTTACCCCAACTACCCAACCCTTTCCATCACACTGTCCCACCAGGCATTTTCTACTCTAGAAGTATGGATGGCTGTGGGATTGTTATGACATTGGCAGACATGTCTTACTCACTTAGGGTGATAGTTTATATTATAACTAATGTTCATATTCATTATTAGCCATTGTTGCTGTTTTTGGTTAAGAATCGCATCCACATTTTTAACTTTGTTATGCATATTCAAAGTAGATTTAAAAATGTAACAGGACTCAGGGCTGTTAAAGACTTGCCTTAAAACATGCCCATACTGACTTGGGACTTGATTCAGGACTTGATGGTCAAGATTTACTTATTAAATTATAAAATTGTATTATAACTATATTCAGATGTGCTCCCCAATATCTCCCAAAAACAAACAAACAAACAAACAAACAAACAAACAAACAAATAAATAAATAAATAAATAAATAAATAGAGATGTTGCTACGTGATATCAGAAGACAGGGAGAAAAGGAGAGAACAGAAACATTGTAAGGACCTGAGATAGTGTGCGAGTGTGTGTGTGTGTGTGTGTGTGTATGTGTGTGTTTGTGTAAGAGAGAGAGAGAGAGAGAGAGAGAGAGAGAGAGAGAGAAAGAGAAAGAGAAAGAGAGAGAGAGAGAGCGTGGGCGCGGGTTCAGGACGGTTAAGCTGGTTTGGAGCAGTTGTCAGTTGTGGCTCTTTAATAGCTCTTTAATAAAGCAGCCATTCTGCAATACTTTCCATCATGTCTCCCACACACTCAGATATTCCACTCACTGCCTTTATTTATCATTATTATAACTGTTCAATAACTTTATCCCATGTCAATGTGTTAGTATACTAAAAATACAATTATTTTAGAAACCAGGAAAATAATTACTTGCTTTCTTTGACTGGTGGGGTGGGGGAGTGGGGGTGCTCAGAGAAGCAGATTTGGTTCCCTTCAGTGTTGACTCCATGGCTACAGCCTTGATAATATTGATACTGTATAAATGGGAAATCAATCTCCTAATTGCTCATCTTTCAGACACAACCACATTAATGAGATCCTGCTGGTGTGGTTTTTAGTCTCTGACACACACAAACGCTAATAGAGTCTTTATAGCGCCCCCGTGTGGAGAGTCTCAAAAGACTTTGTAATGCCTTTTGTTATATTGTTCAATTTACAAAGTAATCACTAAGTTTATTAATTAAAAATGTACATTTTAAAAATCAAGATTGACTGAATAATTATGAAATCTCTAAATTTATGCTGGTAATTCTTACTCCTACATGCGATGAGAGCATATTGTTTCTTTTGAACAACTAGCGCCAGTCCCAGTGCAGTTTCTTCCTATGAGAGTGTTTGAACCTTGCTTAATAAAAGCTTCACTTGTTTTTAGCCTATTCCACCTGCCCACAGGGGTGATTTTGAAAAACTTTGTTTTCTTTGCTGTTCTGGTATCTGGGTCAAATGAGTCACACCATACTTAAAGTTACTTTCACTCTAGTGAGTGCGTGTCAGTGTTCTAATAAGTCTTTGAGACTTCTGAGCCACTGAGCCATGTCACTCTGGCTTTAATGCTGTGTAAAGATGAGCTGACTTTGTTTATCACAAAGAAGGAAAAAGTATGTGATATGGTGAGTCTAGTTTCACACTTTTGCCTTTATCTTACATAGATAAGGCAAAAGATTATTTCATATCAGAATGATTGTTGCCTTTTACATGGTGGGGGATCTATAATGGCACATGCAGACATCATTCTTTAGATAATTAATTTGCATATTTGTGTAAAGGGAAAAGCACATGAGGCTATTTTAGGAGATAATTTGTACCCTCTTGGTGCAGACATGTTTCCTTTATGATGATCCCTTGTTTCAAGCTGATAGTGACCACATGTTGCTAAATAAATTGAGCAGTCATTTGATGAATCATCAGAATCATTTAAACACTTTTAATGATCTTCTGAATCATCAGCCACATGAGACGTTTTGGAGCAGAGCAATAATTATGAAGATGACCATATAT
>JBBPDA010154083.1:0-19288 GCA_037974385.1 Arnoldichthys spilopterus | reverse complement strand
TATATATATAAGGCTGTTTTTTTTAAGTAAATGATACATATATGAATATTTAAATTACCTCTGTTCTAACTAGCCGCTCTATATTGTGTGTCACTGATAAAGCAGTGGGCAGTGGGCAGTGGGCAGTGGTGGCCTACTGGTTAGGACGCTGCCTTTGGGACCTGCAGGTTGCAGATCTGAGTCCCGGCCCGTCCCACTACTGAGGTTCCCTTGAGTAAGGTACCATCCCACTACACTGCTCCCCGGGTGCTGTTGATAGTTGCCTGCTGCTGCATGCGTGATGGGTTAAATGCAGAGGTCACATTTTGTTGTGGTGCTTGAGCGTGTTCACAATGACAAAGGTCACTTTCAAAGAAGTTCAGGCTGAAACACTCCCACATAAACAAAAACTATTTATGATATACGCTGAATAGTCAGGTGTATATAACCGCACTGGTTTTTGTGACATCACAAAAGCAGTGAATACAAAATGGGATTGTTCGACCTTAATTTCTAGACAGGAACATTTGGACACTTTAAACAGTGTTTACATATTATATATATATTTATTCTATCTGCAGGAAAGTGAGGACAGCTCTGTCTTTCATAAAATGACCATGACTGAAAAATAACAAAAACAAGTTTTTGAAAGTAAAGGTCAGCGAAATCAGCCAGTGAGAAAAGTAGCCAAGCAACAGTTGTGTTCTTCCGCTTCCATGCTTCCATGCGCTTACATTTACTGCCTTCAGGGGTGAAAGAGCAGCTTCTTAAAGTTACAGAATGACATCAGAAGTGACTTGTTTATCTGAGAGGGAAAACAGCCAGCGCTGATTTGTGAATAACAAAGCCTCCATCATGCTCCTTTTTTGCGCCTAAGTGTGTGTGTGTGTGTGTGTGTGTGTGTGTGTGTGTGTGATATCCGCAGGAGCACATGTGCTTTTAAAAGAAGGTCGCAGCTGCTGCATGTCCTGGTGAGTTTCAGTTAGAATGTGTTTTTTTCCTCTTTCTCTGACTTCTCGTGCCAGACTTGGACCCATATTGCAATAACTATGCATCCCACAGCACCGCTGCTCCAACCCCCCTGCTTCAATGCCAAGGGCTTGGCTAGAATCCCCACAGCCCAAAATAACACACAAAAGGCATGTGCTGCAGGCTTGCATATAGCACAATGCAAGAACACAGAGGATTTCTAAAATATTTTGTAAATGAAAGCAATTTTGTATTATTTTATAATAGTCTATATTGTGATCAGCAATAATGCAAAATAAAATTGAGCAAAAATATTCAAAAAAGGCCACATGACCTCTAACTTAAAGGAACTTTATGAGTGAGTACATCATTTGCTACAACTGGTACTGAATAAACTGAATGTTGACACTAGTATGGACGTTTTAAGTCTAAAAATTTAAAACTTTGTGCACTAGTATGAACTAAATGGTTTTGTTATAAACCTTCAGAAGCCTGTCTTTAAGCCTATTACATTATATAAAATTATTATATTAAACCTATAAAATGTTGTTTTAATTATAAGCATCACAATATTCAAATAAAAAATAATTATTCAAACATAATTTTAGGCATATCCCTGTATAACTATCTAATAGTTGTATCTGTATAAGCGGTGGAGGAAGATTCCTATCCTATTGGCAAGCCACACCCTAAGCCCTCTGTTCTCTGCCAAGTCTGCACTTTGGTGACGTCAAAAACCCGCAAACTAATAGAGCAAGAGTCCTTGAGGGAGGTTGGTTTGAAACACAAGGACAGATTTGTGTGACCTACCTGGCAAAGCATAATCAGCTGCACTTGTTTTTCAAATGAGCTAATTTGCTCATCTACAATTAGACGTGTCATGATCATGTCATTTTTGCTGCCTATTAATTGTCATATGTCATATAAATAGTTGCAATTAAGAACTTAAATGTCTTTTTTAATTAGCTGTAATTAAAGTAATATATCTCATTTTCTAATGGCCAGAAACAGCTCGAGCTAAACAAACATCACTCACTGCTGCCCTTTAATGGTGTTAAAAATATCAAATAAACAAACATCACTAATTGCTGCCCTCTAAAGGTGTTAACATATATCAAATAAACCAGTAATACTCACTGCTACCCTCTTAAGGTGTTCACAAATATCAAATAAACCAGTATTACTCACTGCTGCCCTGTAAAGGTGATCACAAATATTAAATAAACCAGTATTACTCACTGCTGCCCTCTAAAGGTGATCACAAATATTAAATAAACCAGTATTACTCACTGCTGCCCTCTAAAGGTGATCACATATATTAAATAAACCAGTATTACTCACTGCTGCCCTCCTAACATGTATTTGCCACAACTCAACAGATGAAAATGCACTCATATCGCATTCCCTTTGCTGTGACATTTCTAAAAGCTTAAAACTGTGCAAAACAATTGTGGTTGGTTCAAGTAATTGGTAGATAATGAAATAATCATGACAGGCCTTAGTCTTGTAAAGTGGGGCATTTAGATTGATAAAACATGACAAGGTACATTAATACAGAATTAATACAGAAATTTTAATAACATCTTTTCCACCATAACCCTCTGGTTGGTCCAGGAGGTTTGGATCCACTGCTGAGTCTGCATCAGAGTGGTCTTTGCCAGTCGCCCTGCCAAAGGCACACAGAGGGCGTTCCTGAGCACCATTTGAAGAAAATTAGGAACTGTACCCTTAAGACCCTAAGTGCATTACCAGTAAAAGGGTGAGAGATCCTCCATGATGATCAGACTGACAGGAGTCAGTAGGCTTCCTATATGATGAAGTTAATCTCCACTTACTCTTGCACCCAATCAGCTTCTATGTCTTTGACTGGTGGTGGCCTAACATTGCCCTTGGGACCTGAATGGCGCAGGTTCAAGTCCTGGTCCAGGGAGTTCTTTTGCAAAGGTACTGTTAATAGCTGCCTGCTGCTCCACGGTTGCACATGTGATGGGTTAAATGCAGAGGTCACATTTCATTGTGGCACATGAGTGTGTTCACAGTGACAAATAGTCACTTTCATTTCTACTGTAAGAATTGCAAGCTCACCGTTACTCTTCTGGAGGGTCTGCACGCAGATCACTAAACACAAAGCCCTTAACGAAGAGGCCATTACAAGATGTGCAAGCTCAACTCTTCGCTAATATTTCCTGCTACCATTAGAGGTGAAACGATCTTTCCGTGACAGAGCGAAGCAGCCCATCAGCGACTGCATTGTTTGGATCGTTGCTCAGGTCGAATACGAAGGGGCTTCATTATTCCCCGAGCAGAGATTGTAGGGTGTGGAGAAGTGATAGAGGGGCTCTTTTATATGCTAATGAGGCCTTGTTTAGGCAGATAACCGGAAGCACCGCTGTCATACAAAGCACTATTTTCAGAGTTTTGATTTCCGAGCCTAGCTTCCTGACCCGCAAATGAGCGTTGCTTAACAAGGCAGGCCGGACCCCTGCTGCTGATCGCCACAATACACTTGTTTCCCCACTCCCCTTTTTGCTTTATGCAGACTAAACATGATTGACGCTTGCCGTCGGGTGTTTGCTATTTGCTGGAGTGTGTTGTGTTAAGTGCTGGTGTTTGGAACCATGTGAGCGGTACACAGAAACACAGACAAATAGCCACTACTCTCTACAGAGCTGCCAGCATGCAGGATGTAGCAGGGGGATTACCATACCCACCCCCCAGAGCTGGTCATGAACCACACAGAAATGTTGGACGTACAGTGGGTAGACTACTGAGGGGGTTTGGGGTTGAATGCAGAATGACATGTATGAGAATTAATAAGCAAGAGTGAACGATGTTCTTAATGTGGTGATTTATAATAATAATGACATAATTAAAACATATGCAGCATCGAAACCAAGCTGTATGAGACTGAAAGTAGGGTCAGTATGAGGAGAATGAGTGGTAGGTTTGCGAATGCACTGATCGTGTGAATTCCCTGACAAACATCAAGGTAGAAAAACAGAAAAAAAGAGGAAAAAAAAAACAGTTGGATTAACCAAAAAGCAAACATACTACAACCAGCAACCCACAGACTGCCTTGAGCGTTCTGTTTGAAGTGGTCTGCTTTCCTGTGTCGTGAAGTTCCTTTAATTTCAGGTCTAATTAATATTTCTGCTGCCAATAAAATACTTCGAGTGAAATCTGCAGTGACATTAATCAGGACATGGATGTTTATTCTATTCCTCATAGTTATTTGGATGCCAAACAGCCACTAAGACACTAAGATTCCTGTCCTTGCTGGATTGTTTTAGGACAACGGGAGTGCCGAGAGTATCATTTGATGGGAAGCTGCTGGACATGGTGATTGTATTTGCCCAACGGGGGACTGGGGGGTAGGCGGGGGTGCATCGTTATCATCCTGGGGGGGTAAACGATCTTACAAAAAGTGTGGAGGACAAAATGGCTCTTGACAAAAAGTGGTGGCGACATGTCCCATCGTCCCCAGCGTAAATGATGCCTATGTTTAGGGCAGTCAGCATTGGATTCAATATAAATTTGTTACCCACTCATAAGAATGGTGATTTTCAATGAGGCGAGGCAAGGGACATTGTCAGTGTGTTGAAGTCTAAAGTCAGTGGTGCATTATTAAGCCATATTCAGGCAGCGTGCAAGTGCACCACACTCATTCAAAGTGTAATGGCACTTGAAAGGCTAAGTTGGAACAGTGCTGCTCCCATGAATGATGTGCCGTTCTGATTGGTTTGTTAGTTGTTAAGCCTTTAACACACCTCTGAATAATTAAGAGAGTTGGACAATCTTTTTACTTACTGTGCCGGCCCGAGGTCTGAATGTTTTCACCATCAATATAGCAAAATGGATTTGGCCACGTCCATAAATGTTAGTTGCACCTTGTGCTTTAAACATCTAATGTTGACATCTACAGTGGGCTGTTCCAGAAATTTGAGGCCTTAAGGCTCTTGGAAGTCAGAAGCCCCTGAGCAATGGCTTCAACGGCCTGATCAGTAATCCATCTCGGACCATATATTCTTATCCAGTGGCCTTCATAAGGGCTCTTGGTCTGATGTTTTCGTCCAGCTTTGCTGTTTGTCAGCCAGTTTTCTCATGTATCACCATGCCTACCCAACCACCTTCCTTTCTGACAGTTTGTCCTTTCTTCCACTGCGGCACATGAGACCTAGACAAAGATATCAGAGCACTACGATTACATCGCTCTTCCCCGTTCCTCTCTGGCCTCCTCTCTGAGGCTAATTCAATAACGGCTGGCCTCTGCAGCGCTTAGGCTGTGATTTAGAGGCTGGTTCCTGGGCCACTGCTGCGTTCTAACTGCTACTTATTATGACCAGCACCTCGGGGGGTGCGCTGGCCATCAATACCACTTCGCCTTTGTTGGTGCCAGCTTTTTTTTTTTGTCCTTCTTCTTTGATTCAGTACTTTGACAAACCCCAACTTCTGTAAACACTCAGTATGCATAACAAACATCGCAAACGCTTTGCTTAATTACTATTGATGCTTTTTTTCTCCAGTCGGTGCAATTTGCGAAGCACTGCTGCTGTGGGAGTTTTTTTAAAAAGACTCGGATCGAAAAAACCTTTTGTGCTTGCATTTGTTGGTCATTTATAGTACATATATTTTTTATTATACATAATGTTTATTTGCATTCTTTAAAAAATACTCTAAGTATAGGAAGTGCAATGGAAGAGACTAGATGTGCATTAAAGTTTAACCAGTATGCTAATCAAACTAACTACCTTACTCTTTATAATGTTATCAGCCATAACATTAACACCACTGACAGGTAAAGTGAATAACATTGACTATCTAGTCATTTCATTACAACTCCACCTGTCAGGGAAGTGTGATATATTAGGCAGCAAGCAAACAATCAGTTCTTGAAGATAATGTGCTAGAAGCAGGAAAAAGAGTCAGAGCATCTCCAAAACAGCAGGTCTTGTGCAGTGTTCCAGGTGTGCAGTAGTTAGTACCTACCAAAAGTGATCCAAGGAAAGACAACTAGCAAATTGGCCAAAGAGTCATGGGCACCCAAGGCTCACTGACGCATGTGGGGAGTGAAAGTTAGCCCATCTGGTCTGATCCCACATAAGAGGTACTGTGGTTTAAAAAGTGATGCTGACTCTGATAGAAAGGGGTCAGAACACACAGTTGCAGCACAGTCAGAGCTGTTTCAGCAGCAGGAGGGACACATTCAATATTAGGTAGGTGGTGTTAATGTTATGGTTGATTGGTGTAAATATGTATATTAAGGATTAAACACTCATTTCTATCGTAATAAATCCCTAAGCTTTGCCTCTTTATACATTGATCTGAGTTTGGTTTGAATGCTTGCCAAGAGAAACAATTGCCTGCTGAGTGATGTGAACTTTCACCACCTTACCATGTGCTTATCAAAGATACACGTGTAAACACCACTGCGCCTGTGGAATGGGAAATTACTTCAGCCTTTCACTAAACTCCAATAGCCTTATTTTGCTCCAGCCCCAGTTTGCTGGAGGGAGTCTAGGGCTGTCACCCTTAATTGTATTAATAATATAGTTATTTATTTGTCTATCTATAATTCTATCATTCAATCTATCTATCCATCCATCTACCTACCCAAACACACCCATCTATCTATCTATCTATCTATCTATCTATCTATCTATCTATCTATCTATCTATCTATCTATCTATCTATCTATCTAACTAACTAACTACCTACCCATCCATCCATCTCAATAAAGCAATATGAGTGTTTATAGCTAATAGAATACTCATTAATATTCACTATTATGGATTACATGGTCATTCTATTGTAGTTCCTCAGTTGATGCTGTTTTTGCCCTTTGGTGGTGACTTTTACCACCTTACCATGTTTTAATCTATATATAGATCTCTATTCCAGCACTTGTGGGATTGAAAATTACTTCAGCTGGGCCTTTTTTCCTAAATGGTAATGGCAGGCAGTAGGCTGGGATTTGCTATTTACATTTTAATCACTCTTATGGCACATTTTGTCCCATTTCTTGGGTTTGGACGCATCTCATATGAAGGTCATGGAGGACACGGAGCAGCTGAGGAGACGAACAAGAAACCGGCATGAAAAGACTAACAACCACTTCAAGACAGACGTAACTGGGGCAGTTGTGTTGCATAGCACCACTGTGAACCAGAGAAGGCTTGGGAGTGTTGTGGTAACGGCAGGGTCGGTGAGGAGGCAGGCAGCAGCTCTTACCTGGGCACGCAAGCCTGCGATTCAGCCTCTGGAGCGTCCGGAGCAGGGCAGCAGAACTGATGAAGCACCGTCTGATTTCTGTTGTGGAGAGAAAGAGAAAGAGAGAGAGAAGGAAAGAGTTTAGGGTTACAAAATGTATTTGATTTTTGTCAATTACAATGTATGGCTACAATATACAAAAATGTCCTGTAACCAATCAGAGGGTGTTTTGGGTGTTTTTTTTACAATGTGCAGTTAGTATCAAGCTCAAGAAATCACCTGTACATCGTTTTCACTGCAGTACTAATATTGCAGAAGGCCACAACATGCAAATGAACCCCTAACCAATCACAGAACTTTTTAAAACTTCCATGTAAAAGGGCTGGGCTGCTGTAGGCTAAAAAAGAAGATATATGCAAATGTGTTAGCTGTGTGACCCCACAAAAAGTATGATTTGAAAAACAAGGCTGTTGCCAAAGCGTAGTTCCCTTATATGGCCTGTATGGATGGAGGAAGTAAACATACACTGAAAAGCTGTAACTTACACAATTCGAGAAACGTGATATGGGCCCTTTGACATATTGAAAAACATCGCAATTGAAATATTTAGCCATACAATCGCAATGCTGATACTTTGTACATATCATGCAGCCCTAAAACCAATGAATGCAAGTAATTTTCTTGTTGCTTTTTCTACCTCTCCTCTACTTTATCTCACTGGAAGATGGGGTGTGGATGAATAGCATAGAAAATACAGTTTGAGGTGTTTTGTATCACATTATTCCTAGACTGAAGATCTCACACCAGCCCTTAACGAAGGTATTAGTGTAATTCTTTAGTACAGTCTTTAACCATGTCACATTATTGATCCACCAGTGTGTCTTAATATATTTCTTAATCGCGCATTTGACAACTGTGTATCAACATACAATATGTAGCAACATACTCGCTTTTTTACATATCATGCAGCCTTAGAGAGGAGGGCGTTCACTTTATCCCCTTAATCCTAAAGGCTTACAGTTTAACCAGCACAGCACTACACATGATTCACTGACTCTAATGACCCTAATATACAAGTTACGTAGTTATGAGACTGAGGTATAGACGTCTGCACCTACTGAAGAGTCCTTAGAGTTTAGTGGGCAAAAGGAGAGTGAACTGGTAGAGTAGAGTCAGGGTGAAATGGCAGGGAAAATAAAAAAGAATCATATTAAGGTTTGACACAAGACCGGTCTTTTATGATTTGACCTTGCTGCTCCCGTTGTTGAAGCCCTAGATGATATATCTCATATTCCCTTTTAAGGGGCCCTAACAGTGTGTATGAGGACAGACACAGCACATGGTCATGAGAGCGATGGAGAGAGTATTCTTGGTGTTAAGAAAACAAATGTATTTAAAAAAAATCCATATATTCAGTCTAGTAATGAACTGATATCGGATTTCGGTCCGATGCTGACTCAAACTGCTGGATCGGGTATTGGTAACAATGGGCCATTCTATGGTGTCAGTCTAATCAGATCCTTTGTTATTCTGTTTGTGTACATGTGTGTACTAACTGTAATTCCTGTTCATGTATTTGTTAAATTTGGTTTTATGAAGCTGGGAAAGCAACATTTAAGTCAAGCCTGATGTTTCCTTACACATTCCAGCCCTTTCAACAAACGTTGTCAAAAAGCAGCTTTACAAAGTCTGGGTCCAGGCCCCAAATGAGCAAGCCAGAGGAAAAGCCTACTTCTTGTTTTTTAGGGAAAAACTCCTTAAGCTGGAGAAAGAAACCTTAAGAGGAACCAAGACTCAGAAGGGGAACCCATCCTCAGTTTATGAAGGTGGCATTAGTTAAGGTCAGAGACTTTCATGGCTGCGGTGTGAGCAGCAAATGAACATGTGGTGGTGGTCTGTGGTGTTCAAGTTATTCTTTATCCCAGTCTCTTCCACGCACGAGAGACGCAGCTCATTACTTAAACACTGGCATCGCATCAATACTCGATATTGGTCCATACCCCTAAGCCCAGGGATCAGTATCAGTATTGGGACTTACATTCTTGTATCGGTACATTCCTAATTCAGTTTGAAGAGTTTTAGTTCATTCTGCATTTCTGAACGAGGCATATCACCATGTAACGTAGTTACCACCTTTTTAACAACATAAGTGAATTAATCAGAAAGGTTCAACAGTAGCTAAGTGCATGCTCTCACCATGATGGGACAGTTATTCCTCTAATCTCATTTGACTGGCAACTCTCTGCTAAAGTCCAAAGCTGTGAGGCTGCAGTGACACTGCTGAAGAGGCAGTGTGTGACTATAAATATAGATGAACTCAGAAAGCAGAAAGAGGGAAAATCTTTTTGAACTATATGATAAAATGACCAACACTGTTTGGCAGTGGTGGCCTAGGGGTTAGGGCTTTACCCTTGTGAAGAGAAGGTTCAAGTCCCGGCCCGGGCACCACTGAGGTACCCTGGGTCAAGGTACCGTCCTGCTACACTGCTTCCTGGGGGCATTTCATAGCTGTCCACTGCTGCACGTGTAATGGGTTAAATGCAGAGGTCACATTTCATTGTGGTGCAAGAAACACAGCTTCTCATGGCTGACTTGGCTTAAACCATGTGTTACGGTGATTTTAACTGCTAGGCGGTGGTCTTAGACAACACAGAGTTGAACAAATCCTCCATGATTGTGATAAAATCAATGTTACACACAGTCTCTCATGAATATTGCTTTTTATAACTATGCTATTATTAACAATAATAATAACAATGCCATTACTACAACTACTACTACTACTACTAATAATCATAATTTTAATAATCATACTATACTATTACTCATGCTGCTATTACCACCAGTAATTATATTATTATTATTATTATTATTATTATTATTATTATTATTATTATTATTATTATTATAACACCCAGCTTTAACTTCTTGCCAATCAGCTTTAACTTCTCGATTTCTGTTTTATACAGCATTGTTTCCTTGTTTTGCTTCAGGGGGTTTCCTTTCACTGCATATTTTAGTGCTTGTCTGGATTACTACATCTGATTCAACTCGGCAGCTCATTAACAAACCCTTTAAGCCCTTTATGAGGGTAAAATGGGTTTTCAATAGCAATGAAAGTATTACACCTTGCACTCTCGGAGCAGAGCATGTAGAGAAGGTAACTCTGGAGGAATTCATTTGCAATACATCAGTTTGTATCACAGCAGGAGTAACTTGCACATTTGACAGTAACACACTTTACCTGTTCTGCAATCATCAGTTGGTTTAGTGCAGTTAAATAGGAGACCCAGAGGAACTGAAGTGTTCAGTCACAACATCTCACTTGCACCTGGGCGCTAATGGATTTGCATCGGTTTTGGAGTAATTTGCTCATTGCGTAAAGGCACCAGTTTGCGTCAGGAGTTCCAGAAAACACCATTACTTTCTAAATTGTGCACACCTTCAATATTTACATATTCACTATCCATTTTTATTTAAACATTCTGCTAAATATTATTGAAACAAAATGTTTTATACATTCATAGTGCACATTTATTTATAGTAAATTCTGCAATAAAAAAATTATAATTGTAACAATAACAATATCTATATTTTTTTGGTATTGGAAACCAAATTACATACAAGTTCATCTTGTTGATGCTGTGTAAGGAATTCATGGAATGAACCAATGAAAATGGTCTAAAATACAAATTTCCTTTATTTATTTTGATACACTGTATGTCCAAAAGTATTGAATTATTGATTGTGGGTGCACTCATTGCTGAAACAGCGCTGTCAATAAATATCTGTAGCTCTGTAAAGCTCTGTAGAATCCACATGTGAGCCTTCAATTACCCAGTAACAACCAATAACAAGAATTAGAAGGGTAGCTGACCTTTGGAGCAGTGCAGCCACTTTCTCAGGAATGATGGAGCTCCATTCAATATATTTGGGTTCAGATAAAGTGGTGTGAAATATTGATGAGCAGGTGTCTACAAACTTTTGGACATATTAAATATGATTTCATTGCCATTAGTGCACATAGCTGGGTCAGCAACAAGTGTAGTTTGTCTGCATGTTATGAAAATATGGTTTTACTAAAATGGTTTAGTAATACTCCACAGATTTAAGACATGTTTTTTGGTCAAAAGCACAACGTCATTTTACTGCCTTAAAATAGCAACACACTGACCATAGTGCGCTGCCTTGCCTCATTAAAAAAGTACCACTCCTTCAAGCAGGAAATGCACACAAAATCATTTGTTATTTTGAATATGTGTGCACATGGTGTGAAATTGGGGGTATGTGCCACAATTAAACTAGCAAAAACACTTTGCGTTGCGCTTTCTACTGGTGCAAAATAGGGCCCAAACTTTGTCTCTTGCTATGATTTTGAAAAAATAACCCAATAAATAAACCTGAATTTTTTTTAACTTTAGCAGGTGTCCATTTTGCATTAAAAATGTTTGCTTGAGTGACTATCCTGTACATTTGCACAAAATGTTTGTGTGTGAAAAAGTGACTTTTTTTTCTCAACTCGACTGGAACACATTCAGCCAATTAGAACTTCACATAAACATCACACTACAGGCAACTTTCATCCCATTCAGTAGGCTTAAAAGTTTACAACTTTTTACATTTACCTTACCATAAGCTTGATTGTTTCCTCTGTCCTGGAAGTCGCTTTGGATAAAAGCATCAGCCAAATGAATAAATATAAATGTAAATGCAAACACACAGCCACTTGCTGTTCTAGGTTGACTGGTTCCCTAAAACTGCTTCTCAGTGTTCTCCTCAAATTGCTCTTTAAGCAATGGAGCTTTGCATCTTCACCAACTCTTCACACTGACCCACAGACATCTTGAGGAAGGTGAATTTAATCTCCTGAACCGAGCAGGACAGGATGGACCCAAAGTGTTGTATTTTTGTCTATGATTAATATGCATTTTAATGTTGTGTTAAATTAATGATTTTTTTCTCACATTTTTGCATTTTTTATTTGCCTTGTGCTGTGTGAAAAGATCTTAATATGGTTAACATCACCTGGCACAAGCCAAGTTCTAACAGTTGCCTATTACTAAAGAGCCCCTTTCATTTTCCATGGTATGGGCACTTGTTTGATTCTGATCCTATTGCCTGTAAAACCAGGAAAACAGCTTCACTGGAGTGTTTTATAACCGTAGGAAGTACATGAGGATGAGAACATGACACAAACACAACCCTCCATGATCTGAACAATGCTGAGAGGGTGTCAGAGAGTGACAACAAGAGAGACAGAGAGATTTGGGGAAAGAATCTGGCAGATGCAGAAACACAGGGTGGATTCTCCAGTGGCTGTATGTAATACCAATGCAGAAAGGACAATGGCTAATTAATCATTATTGTTAATGGCTTTTCTAATTGTGTTTTCCGTAATGGCCATGACCCGAAACGGCTTTAATAGGCTGTGCACACAACCTCAAAAGGGAGCACATTACTACAGCGAGATGGGAATCCATGTTGACTTGGATAATGATTGTCTTTTTTTTTTCGTTGCTGAGGTGTAAAATAAACAAAGGAATGGGATGCAGTCATTGATCAATGAACTGACAAAAAGCTTCACTCACACAACTGATTAAACCGCCATAAAGGTCACTGACCTTGAGAACACACCTACACCACATTAGCAATTCAATTAGCGTTTTATACATGTGACAATTCCAAAGGGAAGGAAATCACATTCTTAAAGGGTCCAAATTCTACATTTTTCTATCATTTTATCACCTCCCTTGAGGTCCACTTATGACACTCACTTGAATTTTTCACAAATAAACTTTATAATCATTCTATGACCTGTTTTCTTTTATGAGTATTTTAATGTTCAGAGAGTTCATGGAAATGTATCAGGTTATGTGAAATTTCATCATATTTCATACTGACTGCAGACCGAATACACTAAATTGCATCAAATCGAATCGCATCACTGCAAATTTTAAGGTATCGAAGATGTGTTGGATCATTGGCTTAAATAATTGAAACTTGTTGATTTACACCCCTAGTGAGAGATGAGGTATATACCAAATAATTTTTTTATTGCCCAAAATGATAAAAAAACAGAATTGTATATAAAAATACTAAAATTAATAAGAAAGTGCAGTTTTATTACAAAAACCTTTAGTTTTTAAAAATTACACTTAAAATCCACATAGAGCATAAGGTTGCTATACTATGATTTAAAATATAAATTATTTAAAAACCAAAGTATGCTGAACTACACCTACACTTTGCATGAGCTGCCTAATAATGAAGTGTCCATCAATTGAACCATTGAACCATTATTGCATTACTGTGATCCATCGTTCACTTTAACACTCATACACAGAGCCTCGAGAACATGCCAGGGGGTGTGACAATGTATATGGGATGATCGGGTATACCGCCCCACTACATATAGATATATGTAAATGATCTCTGTTCCAATTCACGGTCTAATTCCAAATGCAGTAGGACTGGAACACTCCTTACAACTTTATTTTGAATGGATGAAGCTAAATTAATGTATATTACAGTAAATTAAACTGGGTAAATGGCAATTAACAATGTCTACAATGCCTAACATCAACTTTTGTTATTTAAAAAAAAAAAACAAGGAAAACTTGGTTTTCTATAATATGGGCCCTTTAACTTTTTGCCTTGTGAAGACAGGACTAAAAGCACTTGGCTCATCAACTTTGCAAAAGCAAATCAACAAAGCTTGTTCAGCCTTACAACACTTGCTATGAAACAATGCATCTGTGAGAGGAGCATGTGTCATGCTAAATGTTGTACATTTGGATTCATTCACTGTTAGCAACGTAAGCTTTGACTGAACTGTGGCTTTAAACATCAAAGTCTCTTAGCAACTGCAGGGCCAGAAGCCCCTTAACTCCCATCCCACCACAACATACCCCATTTTCCAGCACTGAGCAAGGGACACATCTCTTTTTAATATGGATGAAACGCAACATTAGTCTGACGCTTGTGTAATTGAAATCTTATCACTTCAAAGCTAAATTGTGGTTTTTTGAATTAAATTTGATCTGGTTTTTCCATTCGGGCCGTTGCTTTTCCCCCGGCGTCCCCTAGCACTCTCCGATCCGCACTTCTCATTGTTCGCTCGCTAATGGCTTTTTGTCTTTTCGCAGTGAATACAGGCAGGACTCATTTGATTTTTAATTAACGACTTTGACGAAGAGGGAAGACAAAGGTGCCCTCTGTCTACCTAGAAAAAAGGCCTAGCGTGAGCATCCCCTGTGATTGAAATGAGAAGGTAGAAAGAGCCGCTATTGCAGCAATTAGCCGCTAGAACCAAACACGACAGCCAATGCTACAGCAGCGACAGTGCAGAGACTCATGAGCCACAGAGAATTATAAATGTTGTCCCACTTACACACACACACACACACAACAGCTTAATACTGCTCAACCAAATTGCACGGAACTGAACATTTTAGTGTATTTAATGTTCATCGATCTTTGGTTTAAATAGTTGGATTGGATTGAACTCTGATGGAACTTAACAAGTGCACAATCATGTGAGCAATTATGTATGCAAAATTAAATCCAGCACTGACATGCCATTTTACAGTCATGAAACTTTATTTACCTGGAACCTAGCAATAGGTCCAAGCGCATAAAGGGCTTAGTGACAGCATTTTTCCTTTTTTTTTTTTTTTTGACCCTTTTGACACCTAATGGCTTAAGAGCTAATAATTAGGACTGCCAAATGATTAAAATGTGATCACTCACATTAGCTTGTGTTGCTAATCAGGATAAATTGCCTTGCAGCAAAGGTGCAACTAATATTTATGGGCGTTTCCAAATCCATTTTGCTATTTTAAATGTAGAAAATCCAGAGGGAGCAAAAAGGTCATTCTAACTCTCTTAATTATTCAAAGGTGATTTTTTGGATTTAACATGAATTGCACGTCACCTCAACTTTAAGAGACAGGCGCATTAAGGCTGTTATTTTTTAATTTTTTATTTTAGATTCCTCAACAGGCTACAGCTCTTCTGACAGCTCAAACCTCCATACTCGTGCAGTGGAGGCAGTTCAACATCATGCCTTCTGAAGTCCTCTGCATCTTCATTCATGTCAATACATCATTCTGTAAATGACCTCAAATGTTTTTTTAATGATGGCTTACTCTTAATTTAACTGTGTGTGTGTTTCATTAAAGACTATGATTACATGAACACACCCCATCACACAAAGTGCACCACAACAAAATGCGACCTCTGCATGTAACCCATCCACACGTGGAGCAGCTAACAGGTATAAACAGTGTATAAATGTAAAAAAAAAACATGTGCACATGCTGTAAAAAAATAAGGAATGCACCGGTAAGAAACTAGCAAGTCCACTTTGTGTCATGCTGTCCACCACTGTAGCATCTTGCTTAC
Source organism: Arnoldichthys spilopterus (assembly GCA_037974385.1). NCBI lineage: Eukaryota > Metazoa > Chordata > Actinopteri > Characiformes > Lepidarchidae > Arnoldichthys > Arnoldichthys spilopterus. The sequence goes on along the minus strand of JBBPDA010154083.1, from coordinate 3,729 downwards.
CTACATACAGATCAAACATGGAGGTTCTGGAAAGGACAGCTTTCCACTTTATTTAGAATTTAGAATTTTCCACAGAGCTTCTGCGAGCATGGTCCAGCACAATCTACCAAATTACTGCTGTGTTCTGTGTATTTTCTTGTAAATGTTGTGCTTATAATGGTATTCCAGAGCCAGTGGACTTCACTGACAAAATAATTAACCATGATAGTGGCTGGAAATAACTTTTAAGAGAGCGGATAAATGCTTTTTTAAAGAGCTTTTAACAGCCATTTAACAGCCATGTGCAAAGGAGAGGGTTTATTGGTATTTGCAGTCAGACTCATTTTGCCCATTGGTCTCACCAAAGATTCTAGGGCAGAGGCCTAGTGGTTAGGACATTGCCCTTGGGACCTGAAGGTTGCAGGTTCAAGTCCCAGCCCGGGCACCACTGAGGTACTCTTGAGCAAGGTATGTTCTTGTTACACTGCTTCCTGGGTGCTGTTGATAGTTGCCTGCTGCTGCACGTGTGATGGGTTACGTGCAGAGGTCACATTTGGTTGTGGTGCTTGAGTGTGTTCACAATGACAAAAACTGGAGCATGATCGCAATTCCAAGTACCACTCAGGTTTTAATAGCCACCATCCAGCACTGTGCAGTCATAAAAACACACACATACTTATGAGACAATAAGAGAATGCAGGATCACAGAGTGAGTTTAATACCCAGTAAGAGAGGCTTAGGACTGGTAAATGTGTGTGTGTGCTGGGATGGGGGATTTAGAGTAAATCTGTACAAGGTTAAAGAAAAAACGAGGCACTAAGAGAACCGAGGCTCTTTCCTGGATTCTTTAAGGCATTTAAGCTCTAAAGTAATGTTGCACCTCCTTTCATGCTTACATTTTGAACCCCGACTTCAAATCTGAACTTATAAAGCCTAAATTATAAATTGTATGCGACTTTTCCATTCTGTGTTTGCCATTGCAGTGCAATTGATCTCCCAGACTTCCTTGGATTAAGTCCTGCACAAAAAATGTCACTTCTGCTGCAAGTCATTGTCAGGGCTGTCAGTGTCAGCGCCTGCTTAGAGTTCATTTATCTGAGCCTCTTCTGATGAGGTCGTCCCTTCCTGTACATCTGTTGAATGGGGGGGGGGGGGCAGCGCCAGTTCCATCGCTGAATATGAGGTCAACTGGCTCATTCTGAGATGTGATCAGTGTTTGTAATAAGCGAATGCACAAAAGCATTGCCAAACACTCTCCAATGAGCAGGCTCAGCTCTGCTATGTGTGGATAATACCTCAGAATAATACTATAATAATAATAAAAAAACTTTTTTTAAAGCCATCTGGAGGATTAACCTGCATCCTGAGCTTCACCGCACCATTCTCGTTGATCTTCCAGAAAGTTCTCATTGATTGATTAGTTAAACATCACATTTTCTGCTGAGCTTAACGTAGTTGCACAGGTCACATTTTATTAGCTAGTTATGACCCCTTATCACACAGTGCCACCAACACTGGGAGGGTGAAGGCCAGATACAAAACCTTTCTGAACTGCTGCAATTGGAAAGTGACTACTTGTCATTGTGAACACACTTAATCACCACAACGAAATGTGACCTCTGCATTTAACCTATCACACGTGCACAAATGGAACAGCGGGCAGCTATCAACAGCTCCCAGGGAGCAGTGTAGCCTTGTGCAAGGGTACCTTAGTGGCACCCAGGTCAGGACTTGAACCTGCAACCTTCAATTCATAAGGGCAATGTTCTCACCACTTGGCCACCACTGCCCTAAAGCATTATGCACTTGGAGTAGAATGCTCACCTCCAATTTTGACATCCACACAGGCGAGCCATCTGCTTAAAGTGGGAGAGAAGGGCCATCCTACCCACCCAGAGAGACCAAAGCCAGTTGTGCTTTGTTGGGATGGCTGCGACACCTGCTTTATTTTTTGTCCAATATATGAAATTTAATAAAAAGCATCAAATAAATATTGTGCATTAAATATGTTGAAGTGTGATCTCTGTAGGTGTGTACTTATTTTCACATCACCAAAACGACCAGCGTGCACTCTGTAATGCTCTAAAATTGCCCATATCATACATGGCATGACTCTGACAGACTCTGCAGTACACTACTGGATGCGAAGGGGTAATGTGGTTTTTACAGTTTTGTAGAAGAAAGAAGAAATAGCTTGTCATTCAGATAAAACTTCAAATAATAGCAGCACTGTAAAGAAGTGATGGTAATGGTTGAAATATTTTAGCTGTAGAAATAATAATTAGTTGAAGCCATACAGTAAAACAAAAAGCATACTATATTAGTACATTTCTGACAGCAAAACTATCCTGAATACCATATCCTACTTGAGGGGCCTAAATGGTGATATTTCTTTAAAATTATTAATTTATTTTTTAATTATTGATTTGTTTCTTTCATCACATTAGAGTTTGACAGGTTTTATATAGTACATGACTACCTTGTTTGAAATGTTCTGTTGGCAATGTTGGTTTTCGAAAACACTTTTAAAATACACTGTTAAAATAAACTGCCACAGTACACAATCTGTTGGGATCCAAATTACATGAAATCACTATGTAAAATTTAGTAGTTTTTTTTTTGCTCCTAAATGGGAAATCAAACATTTTCTGTTGTCCTGCCTCAGTCATCCCTATTTTTCATAGAGATGCAAACTGCAGATCTGTAGTATATGTACAGCTTGAGAACGCATTACAGAGAGGAGATGCAGCACATCCCCGACCTGTGCACTGAGACTCCATTTTCATACTGCCGCTGATATGCATGTTTTGTGCTCCAAGGCAAGTGCAAAAGGCAGACAACATTTCACCAACTCAGCAGTCAAAGATGACTTTGCCTATTAACCCCCAGCAAGGATGTGGCGTGGCCCACCCCAGCCAGGGTAGCAGGTGCCATAATACAAAACATCTCCTGCTCCACTCTTGGCAAAATAAGAGATAGAGTAACCACGTCTTAGGCTCAGTTTTGGCTGACTCACTGCATTACGCATCGTGCTATGAAGGCATAAGCAGCAACAGTGTCCTCGAGAGAGGGGGTAAGTAGTGAAGAGGCTGCAGTAACACTGTAAAATGCTGCACATCCACTTTACGGGGGTGAAGAAGAATGTGCTAAGAAGATCAGGATTATGCAGTGAAAATAGCAATGAAGTGAGCCCCGCTGGCCTACACTAAAAAACTCATCTCTCTAACTTCACACACACACACACACACACACACACACACACACACCTTTACACACACATACACACAAGCTTACTTTCATTCACAATACACTAAGCTTCCTTGTAAGGTTTGCATCAGCAGAGAGGCTGAAGCTGTCCTTAAAAACTCTGATATACCTCCGCAGCAGAGAGAGAGAGAAAGAGAGAGAGAGGTGGAAAGGAAAGTAAGGAAGGAAGGAAGGAAGGAAAGAAGAAAGGAAGGAAGAAAGAAAAGAAAGAAAGAAAGAAAGAAAGAAAGAAAGAAAGAAAGAAAGGTAGGAAGGTGAGAAGGAAGGAAGGAAGATAGGAAGGAAGGAAAGAAAGAAAAAAAGAAAGAAAGAAAGAAAGAAAGAAAGAATGAATGAATGAGGCGAGAATGACAGAGAATGCAGATGAACAAAAAACAAAGAAAGAAAAACAGAGACAAAAAAAGAACGAGGGAGAAAGTGAGTGAGAGAGAGAGAGAGAGAGAGAGAGAAAGAGAGAGAGAGAGAGAGAGAGAATGCAGGTGT